>LPNX010789213.1:1136807-1147180 GCA_001517045.1 Pseudotsuga menziesii | reverse complement strand
ATACACAGATACACACACACACATATATATATACATACATATATATGTATGTATATATATGTGTGTGTATATGTATGTATATACATATACATACACACACACACACACACACACACACACACATATATATATACATATATATGTGTGTATATATATATGTGTGTGTATCTGTGTGTGTGTGTGTATATATATATATATATGAAAGTTAATATATGTATATTATATATATACATATATTAACTTTCATACACGCACACATGTGTGTGTGTGTATTAACTTTCAAATGTTATCACATCATGTAAATTTTTAGGGGAAGGGGTTTTCATGTAGGATCTTCCAGCGTTGTGCTATAGGTTAAATGCTTGTTGCTTTGTTTTATATTCATCCTAGGGTTATTACATGATATTTAGGGATTCCCTTTGGAGTTGGGTTATCTCTAATAGCCATGTGGGATTAATGTTTGTAGAAGTTGAAGAGCAAGCTTCACATTTGGCATCATAAGGACCTTTTATCTATAGGGAAGTTTATTGTTGTTGACCATGCTCTTCAAGTGTCTCATGTTTATTAAGTTCCTTGTTCGTTTCCTAGTAGGAATCATTTTTTATAGATTGAGTATATTTTGAGAGCCTACCTATCAACATAATTTCCCTAGTAGCCATCACAATTCCTGGAGGCTAGATGTCACCTCTTGCAGTATTTGACCAGGAAAAAGAATTATGCATAGATCTTGAAAAGTTCAATTGTTGCTTCTTTGACAACCACAACTTCTTCATGGTTTACTAACTTTTACATGGTTTTTGCAAATTCAATCCCTTGAGTTACCTTTTCCCACACATTGGTGGCTTTATCATTACCCTTTGTCCATTCTCTTTGGCCTAACCCTCTGGGAAATAATTTGAGCATTCACAAGCCCTTGCATGAAAAATCATGCACAAAGAATTCATTAAATGGGGAATTGGTGGAATCGCAAGATATTCCTTTTAGTGGGAAAGTGAGGTTTTCTTACATGGTTTTTTTATATTAGATTTGTTAAACCCTAAATCCAACAAGAACAAAATAAATGTATATATTTCACAGTATTGTTGAACCCTAAAACCAACAATAACAAATATAAATGTAGTTCATCATTCTCTCATAAATATCTATACTGCCAAAATTTTGCACCAAGCCTTCTCTCTTCAAATTTCATGCCATGCAGGTGGGGAAAACCACATCAAGAATGGTACCATGGTGCATGGCTTAGCAATCCATCAACTTCACCTATGAATCAATGCCAATTGGCACCTTTGACTAAAACTAGACAGTGTTTATATGTGTTTTGTCACAACCCCAAAGCTTCACGTTGATAACATGAAACACTGCCTGACTTTGGATATAGAGGCTTGGACACACAAGATTACTTGTCGGTGAACTACATCTCTTCACCTAGAGATTGCCCATACCTCCACTCTCATTTACATGTCAGAAGACTATGTCTCCTCACCTAGATATTTCCCATACCTCCACTCTAAGATACACTTTGCTAAGACCAGTGACACCTAACAATCTTCCCATGAATTAAAATTAGTCAATGTGTTGTCTTACTTAAGCCTCATGATACTTAGCCATTATACAATTAACACAATGGAAACAAGCCACAACCACAACACAAGTGTTTGGCACCCAAGCCAAATTCCATCAAACCTTTGTTATTGAAGAAAACAATACAGTACAATGGGGGAGGTCCAATGCAAGGTCATGATCCAATTACAATAGAAAAACAAGCCTAGGTGTTTCCTACCCCTTGACACCTTGTTTCATCGCTACTGAGGGCACTAGGGTATTTCTACTCTACTTTTTTATTGCTTGATAAATTTAATAGTAGATATAGTTTTTATTTCTTATTTTCCTCTATATAATTACATACATAAAGAATAACCAGTATTCATGGGATTCATAAAGCCGCAAAAAGTGCCTTCCATAAGCTATAGAAGGCCCCAAAGCATCATCTGATATTTCTTTTCCTTCTGGTCAGTGCCACTAATAGTTTCTAGTCATCGACTGTAGGTCATTTTTCAATACCCAGTTGTCATTTTGGCTTGATCCTTGTCAGTCAATGTAAGAACTATTGATGGGCTTGGTACAAAGGATCAGATTACCATGGGGGAACTCGTGCTTTCAATCACGGGAGCTGGTTTTCCTAACAAATCCATTGATGGAGTTCAAGAGTCGTAGTAGGGGAAAGAGCTAAGGAAACACAAGCAAAGGTTTCAACATATCTAGGACCTGTAGATCATTCCAAAGAATCAGATCCATATACATGTTTAGTTTGTAGTAGGATATTCCATTGTTTACCCATCAACAACTAAAATAGGAAAAGTAAATGTCCAACAGTGGTTTTATGTTTGGAAAAAGACAACGATTAAATTTATCCTTGCATGTTATATCCATCAACTTGATGCATTTGATTTAAACGTGATTTATATGTTTGAATTGTAAATGATAATTCTGGAATCTAGTCAATAGTCTTAAATTTTTGTCATAGGAAAGCACCTTGAATTGTCTTCTCTTGCTCACAAACTTCATTAAAATTGTTGCGTACTGCTAACAAGACCTTGGACTTTACTCATCAAATTATACCCGAAACATCGTCCCTGAGATATCAAAGTATCCGAGACTTCAAAACCACTATTTTGGATGGTTGTAGGTGATATTTTAGTGCCATACCAACACCTGGAAGTTACCCCTTTTCCACGGGTTTAGTTCTTCTGCCATATTGTTCTGGATTCTTCCATTGCTCATGTCATTCTATGTGGTTTTATTCGATTTAGTACTAGGTTCATCAAATATTTATGTAAAAATGACACTTTTTATATATGTGCATCTGGTTGATGCTTTTTTTACGGGGATTATGGAAATGTATACTTTTTTTTCGGGTTCTTTAGTCAGGGGATTGGGCTAATTGGTTACTGGTGTATAAGAGGGATATAATAATGTATACCTTTTTCTCGGGATATTTGTATACTTAATCCAGGTAGTTATTTAATGATGGATAGGCGGGAATGTATACTTGTTTTTAAGAATCAATATCAAGGAATACTGTTATTCCTTCTATGTGGTATTCCTAGGTTGCTTGGAAATATACCCATAAAATCCCTCTAGAAAGATCCCACAACCCTAAACAGAAGACTCGAGCCAACTCTCAGTCAACTTAGGTTCATCCAGCATTAAGAGAATCTAATGAAATGATGAAATGAAATAAATAATTGTGAGATTTTGTTAATTCACTTGAGCGCACATTTTCCATGTATATTTCTGTTTAATATCCATGTGAGCCACTTCATTTGAATTTAACGTGGTCTTTATGCTGTGATAAGTTTTTTTTGAAAAAAAATAGATTTCAGGATAAAAAATCTTGTATTAGTACTACTAATTTAATTGGTTAATGAAACATATGTAATACAAATCTTTATGGTACTGTAATGATTAATGTTCTCCCTTCTATAATCACTACATCTTATATCATTACATACAGAGATGTATGTAATATTGATAAGCATTGCTTACTTGTCACTGAATTTCCTATACATGATGTAATGGTAAAGTAAGTGCATTGCTAGATAATTTACTTTTTGATAGCCTGCAAGTTTTTAACAAGGAGAGCGGTTCCCTTCTTATGTAAGCATTCCATATTGAATTAATTTTAGAATTTAGAGATGACTTTACCATTATTCTTTATGGTTTGTTGTTTGTATTTCTCCTAGAACAAACTTTTGATATAGAAGACACATTTTATTGCTTTCCATTTCTTGTTGATTTAGATGAGACCAAGACCTCGAATTTCTCTAAATTCCTTAATGAGAGGTTTGTGAGATGATGATTTAGGTTGGTTATGGTATTCCTGTAGCATTGCTTCATGAACCATTCTTTCAATTTTGTTTTTAGTTTAATCTCCTTTATTATGTTGTTAGGGATAATCTATTTATATATTTATTTTATGTCCTAATTTTGTGATCAATCCCATTTCAGATACAAAACAAACAACTTTGGAAGTGAGTGTATGGATGGAAGTATGCAAACATAATCTATGTGTTTACAAGGGTTAGAAGGTCCACTAATTACATTCTAGAATACAAACTAATATTCAAAAGGAGGGTATCTTTAGATGTCATTGTTGTCTCCTTGAGACTATTTAGTGCAGTGAAAGTTGGACTTTAACATCGAACACTCGTGAAAGAGAAGAGATGTAGAAATACATATTAATTGAGTTAATTTATGTAATTTGCTAGCATATTGTTATTGTGGTTTAATTACTTACTCTACATGGCCATCCCTAACTACCAATACTAACTATTACTCATTAACTTGATCGGTCACTAACACTCGTGATATTTATTACACATTAATACATAATATATCAGGGATCCTAATATATTATTGAGCATCACTTATTATAGCACCTCGTCTTAACACGGAATACAATTTTTTAAACTCCCCTCAATATAAAATCCATAGAAACTTACTTAGTAACTAAGAATAATTACAAAAGTTGAAGGAAATTCTTGTTCAATCTTCAATAATGCAACACTTCTCTGGTTCTTAATATATAAACACTATATTATGTTGCATGATGCAGGTTGTGTTGGTAAAGAAATGCATGAAATGTCATATAAACCAAGTTTTTCATTGGGACGTCAAAGGTAATTTCTTGATTTTATAAATATGTTTTCTTCTCTTTCTTTCATTATGAGATATGATTATTTAAACAAGTGTTTGAACATGGCATTAATGCTTTAAATATGATATTATCTGCCAATTGATAATAATGGGATTCTAAAGATTATGGATTTTTTCATGACAAGATTTTTCTGTAGTGACCAAAATGGAAACCTGGCCAATAGAGTAATCACATTGTGATATAGGTAAGTAAAATATGACCTATTTTATGTTCATTGTCAATGTTGTCTATATTATGAATGATTTCTTGTTTACAATGCAAAATCTAGATGGAACTTCTTTAGGGTGTTGATTTTGCGTCCTAATGTTATGTGTATCCCCTTGGAGCTTCCATTTTCAGCTTCTTTGTTTCTTTATGTTAGAAATAGTAAGCTCACTACCATTGAGTATTCCTTTGACATGGAAGCTTTTGCATTCATATTTAAATGCATGTTGTTCATAGTCCTTAGGTATTTATACCTATTTCCAACATCTACACAATGACTATAGAGTATAGTCCTATGCCCTGTCATGATTGTAGTTTCTTAAGTATATCTGATTCTATACCTTCTCCTAGTGTTTCAAATCATGCCTAGTTTTCCAAAGAAAAAGATAAAAATATAGCCCCATCCTATACTCTATGGACCCATGAATATGCTTATATCAAATGTTGTTGGGGATCATGTAGATATCCCAGTGCAAGCACTACAACATCACCGTGGGAAGCGAATAAACATTATGAATTGGCAGCACAATATATCATAACCATTTGTCCTTATGGATACTCGTCAGCTTGATGGAAGAATCAAGTTTGCTCATCCCATGGTGGATAGGATCCATGTGAAGCACCAACTATTGGGTTGATCATCCTCTTTTGATTCTCCTTATTGCTCCACTTATACATGACTCTAGGATGATCATACTTATCTACTATATCCTTGTCATCCACACTTAGATAATTTTTGTTGATAGGTCTCATATAGTGGACACTTACAGTTGCCAGGGAATAGTGATTTTTGCAATCCCATTAAGCCAATTTCTTGAGTTTTGTTGAAAATTCCTAGAAAAGGTTTATGGATTTCATAACTTGCTTGATCATATATTGTGAACTTATACAATCTATCATCTTTTGTCGACCATTAGATACTCAAATTTGTGTATTGGTCCTTTTTACCATTATAGAGGACTCTATAAGTTAGGTTCCCAAATTCTTAAAGGGTTCTAGTTCAATGGAAGAGTGCCTGTCTTACAAGCAGGAGGTTGGTGGTTTGATTCCTCCATGCCCTAATGACATTATAATATCGATTAAAAACAACTAAACTAGTAAGCAAAAAATAAGATATAGGTGACCAAACAAAATGACCAAAATTTGTATAGAAAATTACTAAAAACGACTAAATTAGTGACCAAAACATGAGAGATGTGAAACTAGGCATTAAAAAGGATGCAACACGTGGTGCTAATGATGAAGCCAAACATGGCGCTACACGGGAAGAAAAATATGGTGGAACAATAGAAGAATATTTCTCATCATTATTGGTAGCAAAACACGATGCAAAAATGGAAGCAAAAATTGGTGCAAATTTGGAAGCTAAAATTGGCACATATTTGGAAGTAAAACATGGTGCAAAATGGGATGCTAAAGTGGTAGCAAAAATGGATCCAATATTGGATGCTAATTTGAATGCTAACATGGTTCTATTAAGGATGCAAATATGGCGCTAACGGGGATGTCATTTAAGAAGCAAAGTGGACACTCCCAAGGAAGCAAAATAGGACGTTATTTAGGAAGCAAACCTCGATGCTGTTTAGGAAGCAAAGTTGGACGTTGTTCTAGAAGCGAACCTCGACGTTGTTTAGGAAGAAAAGTTGGACGCTATTCTGGAAGAAAAAAAAGAGACGCTATTTTGGATGTCATAAAGGATACTATTTAGGAAGCAAAAACAGACGTTTTTTGATACGCTTAAGTTTTTTCCATGACGCATTCCATTTAGCATCTAGTTTGACCACTCAATGTAAAAAAAATTACACTAAAAAGGGACGCTAAATGGGACGCTAATTCCAGGATTTGTTGTAGTGGATGAGGCATTAGAACCATGTGAAATATTCCATGACTCTAATTATATTAAATCATAATGTTTTATGTTTTACATGCATTCCTAATATGTCTAATAAATATCTCCATGGTGCACATTGTTTGCAGTTGTTAAGCTTTAAATATTTGTAGCGGAGGACAAGATGCAAAGGGAAAGAGACTCTAAGAGAAAATGGTAAACATGAATGATGCTTAGGACCCTTATGAACATGATTATGATGTCTTAGAATAAAATATGCAAGAGAGAAATTTTGAGACCGAATCGAGTGGGAGAAAAGAGAAAATCACTCCTCAAATTTGGTTGAAACCATGATAAGTTTCAATGAAATATTGATGAAGGCTCAGGAAGAGCATAACCAAATAAATGCTGCTATTTTGCAGATCCTAACTGATATGAAATAAAGGATAAACCTTAGGTCCAATCCAAGAAATGTGGGCCAATAAAGAAGAAATGCAAAGAGTTGCTCTAGAGGTCACTCCAGGAATAGGACTCCAAGACCAAGAAAGAGTTCTATGACTAAAAAGCAAGCATAGGAAAATATCATCAATATCTTCTTATAGAAGGTCATGTGACTCGAGTGGTTGTCTAGGTAGCCAAAAGCGTACTTCTAGAATGTTTGAAGGAAGAAGGAAATTCAAAAGGAAGCTACAAGGAGAATTTAGGAAGGCAAGGCCTCCCACATTTGATGGAGAAAGTAGGATAGGTCAAAAGGAAGAGGAATGGATTCTTGAGATGAAGGAATATTTTAGAATTCATTATTAATTGGGAAATGAAAAGGCCAGAATTTCCATTTACAATCTAAATGGCAGAGCTTCAATTTGGTGGAACAACTCATACAAGTAAAAGGAATCAAGGAAAGAAGGATCAGCTTGGAACGATTTGAGAGATATTTCAAGGAAAAATACATTTCTTCTAGGTATTATGATAACAAGAGGAAGGATTTCAATGTACTAAAGTTGGGATGAAAAATCTATGGAAAAACATGTCCACAAGCTCTTGGAATTGTTGAGGTATGTGGATTACATCAAAGATGAACAAGTAAAAATCCAATGCTTCCTTGGAAGTCTACCTCAAAATTTTAGAGATAGGATTGAGTTTGTTAATCCACTAACTCTTGATGAATCCATTAGAATGGAAACGAAATTATATGTGTAGAGTAAAGGAAAATCAGAGGTTCATCCAACATGGAAATAAAATCTAAAAGAAAGGTTTGATCAAAGGAGGAGTGGGTTCAATCCATTGTTTAAGAATCAGCCAAGGACTTTCCAACAAGGAAAACAAGCACGAAGTGAAACTAAGCCAGCAGTAGCAGTAGAAAAAGGGACAAAGGAACTAATTCAATTGTGGGGATGTGGAGAGAACCACATGCTTAAAGACTTTCCACATTGGAAAGAGAACCCTCGAGTCTTGCACAACTTATAAGCAACAGTTATAGTGGAAGATATCGAAAGAGCAACTCCACAAATTTATGCAGTGTTGGATAACCATCAAGTAGAGCATCAATCAACAGTAATGGAAGTTGAAGGTAAGATTTCTAAGCAGTCTATTTCTAATTTTATTGATCCGGGATCTACTCATAGTTATGTTTCTCCAAATGTGACTGAAAGTTGTTCTCTTGGAAAAGTGAAGCACAATAAATCGTGGTTAGTTCAATTAGCTATTGAGTTTTTGTGGTTATATCAGATATTATAATATTTAGCATCATAACAGCATAACCATAAGCAAAAATATCACTGAAAGATAGACAAGCACAGCCACAAAAAAAACACAAAGATTTATCCTAGGAAACCCTCATGGGGAAGAAAACCCAGCAAAAATTCCTCTATATAAGATGTATAAAAGACAACACAAAACAGTTGTTCTCCTCCTTCTATCATGTCTCTCTCTCTCTTCTATGTGCTACACAAGTGAGTGTATGTGTGTTCAAATAAGAACCACAACTCCTCTATTTATACTAATTGTCAATTGACTTTTTACACTAGACAAGTCAGCCCCAATAAACTGTTTGGGATGAATTCACCTAGGAATACTCAAAAACAATATATTATATTATTTATTAGGGTACTAAAGACCCTACACAAGTGGAGTCTTTACCTCATGACTCTATGATGACCAAATACAATAGTAACACCCCATCGGAGGAACAATAACATCTCCCTTGGGTTACATCAGTAAAATACATTTAGAATATCCTTTAAAGTTACAATATTTCAACATTAGCCACAGGGACGAAAATAAAAGTGAGTGAAGTAGTGATGGAATGCCCCATAGACTTGAATGGACTCCTCACAAAAGCAAAATTCAATGTCCTACCATTGGGATCCCATGATGGTCTTATTGGCATGGACTTGTTGGAAAAGCATAGATCCAAGGTAGACTGTTATGAAAAAGTTCTTGAATGCATTGATGAAGAAGAAAGGTCGAGGTTGGTAAGAGGAATTCCCAAGCAAGTTTTAGAAAGACAAATTTCAGCCTTACAATTAAGAAAGGTTTCCAATTATATGCAACTCATATATTCAATTCTCTAGAGGACAAAATCCCAAAGATAGAATATTACATTGTTGCAAGAGTTCAAAGATGTGTTTCCTGATGAAGTGTTGGGATTGTTGCCAAAAAGAGACATTGAATTTAGGATTGATCTTGTTCTAGGGGAAGCACCAATTTCCAAAGCTCCTTAGAGAATGAACACGATGGAATTGGTAGAGTTAAATATGCAACTGTAGGAATTAATGGACAAAAGATATATATGACCAAGTATGTCTCCTTAGTGAGCACTGGTGTTATCTGTCAAGAAGAAGGATGGGACTTTAAGGATGTGTATTGATTATAGGCAGAACCACTCATACTATAAAACAAAACTCAACATAGTTCTCGTTTTTCTCTCTCCTAATTTTAGTAGCTATTATTACCTCCGTTTAAAAAACAGTTGATACTAGTATCACACGTTTTCATTTTCATCCATTTTTTTTGGGCCTTTGAATCAACTTTGTCGTAAAATATTTTTAATTTCTATTTTCAAGTGTGTTTTTTAGAAATTTAACAAAATAGCATAGATTTAGAAGCAAGTTATAATGAAAAACATATACATTTTGCAATTTTTTCTTTAAAATAAGATATTTAATTGACAAATTTGTAAAAAAAACAAAAAATAAAGACATTTAAAACCATTTTGAATGGATGTTTAGAGGTTTTTTTGGATAAAAATGATACTACTTTATATTATTTTCCAAAAAGTGATGATTCACATAAATTCAAGAAAAACTATACCATATATTTGTAAATAACATATTAAAAACATTATATATAGAAATATTATTTCTAAAATAAAGTATGAAAGTCAAAATATTACTAATATATCTTATCAAAAAGTTGTCAAATTTAACATTTTCTTCAAGACATGAAACTAATCAACAATATCATGCAGGCCAACTTCTTCATCAAAATTGGATTTTTTTGAGCTTGGATTTCTTTAGGGACATGAATGTCTTCTTCCATTGGGTCTTCTATGTCTGCAATATTCCCAAAGTGCTCCTTTCTAAACATCCCTCCTAATGGGGGTTGAGGCTCTTTTGACATCGTTGC
>LPNX010789213.1:1073870-1136491 GCA_001517045.1 Pseudotsuga menziesii | reverse complement strand
ATTACATTAATATAATATAAATAAATAAAAATTATAAACCCTTCCCCCTAACCCCCACAACAATAAATTTAAAACAATATTAAAAAATCATTTTTTAACCCCCTAACCCTCTAAACACCCCCTTAAACATTATATCAAAAAAATAAGAATAAAAAAAATTCTCACCCCTCCCTTCCCCGCAACCCTCCTCCCCCTCCTCCTACATCGTTGAGCTCNTTGGGCCGGGGGGGGGGAGTGTTTTAGTTAATATTTTTAAATGTAATGTTGTGGGGGGGGTAGGGGGTTAGGGGTTTTTTTTTGTTTTTTTATATTATATCCAATCCTTCATCTACAGAAAGTATAGATTCTGATGGGGTGTTAGAATCCATGGATGAATTTGAATAATTTCATATGAAACATTTTAGATGTTTTTTATTAGTATGATGTTTGTAATTTTATTAGTATGACATTTGTAATTGAAACTCTAAAAGAATTTTTGAATATTTATATGAAGCAATTGTTATTGTATGGTCTAATATATGATTTCATTATAAATCACATCATAATTTCTTTGATTTTATACGGTTAGAGTGGCGAAATTATTTATGAAATATTTGTTTGTATTTAATATGGAAGTTTGAAAAAAGTTGTAATTTATCTCTTGAAGAAAAAATCTGTTTCCAATTTAGGGGTTGATTTTAAAATTTTTGTAAACAATAGTATGGGATGTTTAGGCTATGGCTCTATTTTTTACCCCAAAAAAAACATGTATACCGGTATCAACACTTTTCTATTTGGGGGATGTTTTTGGTGTTTTTTATGCAAAAATCATCGTTTTTATGGTTAAATTTCTCGTTCTTAGTATAAAGTTCTTGTTTCATAGTATAAGTGGTTGTATTTTAATAAAGTGATAGTCAATAATAAGTACCCATTGCCTAGAATTCATGATTTGTTTAATCAAATGAAGGTAGCCATAATGTTTTCAAAAATTTACTTGAGGTCTGGTTATCATCAAGTGAAGAAAAAAAGAAGAAGACATTCACAAGACATATTTTCAAACAAGATACAACCATTATGAGTTCACGACGGTGCCATTTGGTCTTACCAATGCACCCACCACATTCATGTGCCTCATGAATATTGTTTCTAGCAAGTATTTGGACAATTTTGTGTTAGCGTTCTTGGATGACATTCTTGTTTATTCAAGGAATGAAGAGGACCATGAGAACCATATAATAATGGTGTTGAAAGTACTTAGAGAGCACGGATTGTATGCAAAGCTAAGCAAGTGTGCATTTTATCAAGTAAAGGTACAATATTTGGGTCATGTTATCTCAGAAGAAGGAATTGCATTGGATCCAGAAAAGATTGAATCCATAATGGATTGGCCTACTCCAAAGAATATTATAGATGTTATATCTTTTATGGGTCTTGCAAGCTACTATAGAAGGTTCATTGAAGAATTCTCCAAGATTTCTCATCCAATTACATTGTTGCGAAGGAAGAATGCAAAGTTTGTATGGTCCAAAAAATGTGAAGAAAGAATGTAGCTGTTGGAAAAGTTACTTACTAGCACTCTTGTTTGGAAGATTGAAGATCCAAAGAATGATTTTGTAGTGTGCACGGATGCTTGCATTGAAGGATTAGGTGGAGTGATTATGCATGAAGGCTTTGTGATTTTCTATGAGTAAAGAAAATTAAAGGAGCATGAAAATAATTATGCAAATCATGATTTAGAATTAGCAACCATAGTACATGCTCTCAAGATGTGGAGACATTATTTGTTGGGAAGAATATTCGATATTAGGATAGACCACATGAGATTGAAATATTTGTTTGGCCAACCAAGCTTGAATGCTAGGAAAGATAAATGGCTGGAATTTCATTGTGAATTTGATTTTGATATTAAGCATGTAAAGGGGAAAGAGAATAAGGTTGTAGACACCCTTAGTAGAAAATTTCATATAGCAACATTAAGTGTATGCAAATCAGATTTGAGTACAAGAGTTCTTGAATCCCAAAACAGCGCTAAAACTTACCTTCAAGTTAAAGAAAATTTGCATCAGGGAAAAGTAGATGAAAAGTGTGAAGGATATCATCTTGGAAAAGATAATATTCTTGTTTATAAAGGAATACTGTACATTCTGATTTTTTAATATTTAAAGAAGTTAGTGATGGATGTAATTCATCAAATGCCATACTATGAACATCTAAGATATCAAAGACAATAGCAGAAGCAATGAAGCAATACTTTTGGCATGGAATGAAGAAGGATATAGCAATATACATTTCTCGGTGTCAAAGGTGCCAACAAGTCAAAGTAACACATCAACACCCAGCAGGATTATTGTATCCCTTGCCCATTCCAGAATGGAAGTGGGAGATAATTTCTATGGACTTTTTAACAGGTTTTCCAATGATAGTGAAAAATCATTATTCAATTATGGTTGTGGTGGCGAAGCTATCAAAGGCAACTCATTTTATTCCAATTGAGTCCACTCATAAATCTAGTGACATATAAAATATCCTCATGAAGTAAGCATTTTGATTGCATGGATTGCCCAAGGCAATAGTTTCAGATCAAGATGCAAAATTCACATCTAAATTTTGAAAAGGGTTGTTTCAAAAGTTTGGAAAGCAATTGAATTTTAGTGCAGTGTATCATCCTCAAAGAAATGGTCATACCGAGAGGGTGGATCAATTTATTGAGTACATTTTGAGAATGTATGTGATGGATAAACCATCCAAGTGGGAGGATTACCTACACTTGGTAAATTTGCATACAACAAGGGAAATCAAGCATCATTGGGAATGGGTCCATCTGAAGCATTCTATGGAAAAGGATGCAGAAATCTAGTGAACCAGTGAATAGGATAGTACTTGGTCCAGAAATGCTCAAGGAAATGGAACAAGAAATTGTTAAGATCAGGCAGAATTTAAAGGCAACCTAGGATAGGCAAAAAAGTTATACAAATTTGAAAATAGTGCACAAAGAATTTAAAGTTGGGGATCATGTTTATTTAAGAGTAAATCGAAGGAAATTTTCCCTAAAGTTGAGAACTTGTGTCATGCTGGCATTGAGATATTGTGCACCATTTGAACTCCTTGATAGGATAGAACCAATTGCATTTCCTGATAACATGAGAGATCATAATTTTTTCCATGTTTCTTTGCTTAACAAGTATGTATATGATCCTAATCACATAATTGATTGGAATGTGATACAGGTGGAACCTGAGGGAGAGTTCCAAAGTGGAGCCTATGTGCATCCTCGACAAGAAGGTGGCATTGCTTCTAAACCGAGCCATCAAACAGGTAAAGGTGCAATGGAAGAACCTTGGTCCCGATAAGGCTACATGGGAGTTAAAGGATGCCATGAAAGAGGCATATTACCCATTTTTATTCAAGTTTTGAGAACACCGAGGACATTGTTGTTTTAAGGGGGAGGGGAATGTAATACCCTCATTTTGACCCTCATAATGTATTGGATTTATATGTAAATGTTGTATATATGGGATGTATTATTTCCCAACATGGAGTTGAAGGCCAATGCCCCACAAGTGAATGCTCGGGTTTGAATTCAATTATTTTATATTTTGCTAGCCATGTGCTAGTAATCCATGGAAAATTGTAAACTCATGTAAATATTTATAATGCAATAAAAATATCAAGGGATGGCTAGGGAAGAAAATAAAATGAGGGGGCTACATGTAACCACGAAGGAGAGGTGAGGGGTTGTCGGATTGAACCCTGTGTTTCCAAATGTCATCTTGATAACCCATCTTGACTTCCCTTGCTGACATTTATTTTTGTTGTAAGATAGTAGTTGAGAAATCAACTGATGCATTAATGGAGAATGGGCAACCCCAGAAACTCATAAGGCTAGGTATGGGAATGATTTACTTGATCCATAAGTCATTCTTCCTCATGGAAATTCATTTTCCATCACCCCAGTCCATTGTTGAACAACCAGAGATTAATTTCTATCTTGTTATGCATTCCCAACAATAAAATTTGCATAAATCGAAACTTGGAAAGAACCCATGTTTTGAAGTGCCAAAAATGATCAGAAATTCATGTGAGGATTGAAATCCAATGGGGATTCCATAGATACAAACCCTAGGATGAATTCAAGAGTAGAAACAACCCAAAAATCCATAGGAAGACCCATATTTACAAACCTTAAAATTGAATTTCGTGATTCATAATCACGTGGCCAAATTGGGGAGAATTCCAAGAGCAGATTGAAGTGGTAGAGAGTTCAAAGATTGGAATCGCTTAAAAAACCCAATGAAGGAAAGAATATCTAAAGGTTTGGAAGCTTGGACCTTTGTATACCCGCCCTGAAGAGAAATGGAGGGAAGGTTCTCCTGATGGACTATGTAGCAGAGAAGGGGACATTCCTTGTGTTGGGTGTGGTAGGTATTGTGGGTGCCAAGTCTATATGAACCCAAATTGAGATGCATGTAGCTCTGTGGTTGAGCTCGTTGTATTATATATCTCCTTCCATGCCTCTCTACTTGCTTGGAAAACCTAGATGTGTGTTGTCTTAGCATGAGTATGTCCTTGTGGATGTGAGTGGGCATGAGTAGTTCCTCCTTAGTGGATACATAGCCCGGCTTGGGGGTGGTCTCTCAGCTGAAATAATATAGGTTGGACAGAGACATACGATTGGGTGGAATATTGCTCTTCCATAGCTAGTTTCTTAGACAACTTCAATTAAAAGATAACTGCTTACTATGTTTTTAATTATGCCTAATTTCTATGTTATGAATATTTATTCATGTTAGTTTGAATGAAATTGCCAGTTTGAATTATTCAGTAGGATGCTTGTGCATAGCATGAGAATAAGGTTAATTATGTGTGTGATTTTTTTATTATTATGCCTATAATAGAAATGTTGGTGTGCATGTTGTGTGTGAGTTGATAGATTTTAATTCTGTTGTGTATTTTAATTATGCATTGCACACATTTAAATAGTTGTGAATTCTATAGTATGGTCATGGGGTGAAATTTATCACACTGTGTATTGTTCATGTTCCCTCTGTGGGTCGTAATGATGGGAGGGGAAGTGACAAGGGAAAATTTATCGCATTATCAAGCTTACAACTGCTTGTTTTGTTGAGGGAAATAAATTTCAAAGTAAGTAGTTTCCAGTGTCTCTTATTATGACTATAGTGTAATTGTCTACATTCATCTAGTTGTTAGATAGTCAAGGTAGGATAGGCTTCCATGAACCATGTCATGGAATGCATATAACATTCAAACTCACTGAAAATACCTCTTGAGTACAAAGGTTGTGACATGATAAGAGAAATTTTCTCGGGGGCGTGATGTAGGTCGTTTTGTATTGATTTTGTTGACGGAAATGAATATGGTTGTTCGGGCTTGCTTCAATTTATGTCTCTAAACCTCTAGATTTTAAGCTTGTTGATTTGTGTCCCCTTTAAAATTGAGAAGAGATCTTACTCTGTTGTTTGTTTCTGAAAAGAAGATACGACTTCGATCCCGGTAGAAGATTGAGTATCCATCTTCTAGAATATAAGAAATAACAGCCACAACCCTCTAAAGATTAATAATTTGTCAAAGTCCATCAGATTATGGACAAATTATAGATCCTAAGGGAATTTGTTGACCAGTTTTGTGTGAAAGGAAAACTCATGAACCTTTAAATGAAAAATTATTGTGTCGTTACAGATAACAAGCCATGCAATTCATGTGCTTCATAAGTGCATTGTTTAATCTTCCTCACTAGAAACTAGTGTCTAATTAAAAATCGATACCATCTCAACATGTCTAGATATGCATGTGACTTAGGAATCAATGTCTCGATATGAGAATCAATACACTCCTTTCTCATGCCTCTCTACCCTGCGCCTAGCTATTCCCCTATCTATTCTATGTGATTCAATATCCCAATCAATAAACATTCCATCAAACTAACTACATTGAATGAGTGTAACGAGCAGAGGCAGAGAGATGGTGAGAAAATATACAAGGCAGCCGCCATTGAACCCTTCCTTATTCATTTAGAAATTAACTAAAGGTGGGTGTCCCATTGATATTTTTAGATGGTTCTCTTCTAAGCATGCCAAGTGATATGCTAAAAAAGGCAAGGCCAAGTATCGTAGTATCATGCAGATCTAATGGTTGTGGAAGAATCTCATGTACTCCTTGATTTGATGCATGCATAATAGAAAACACATTGTATTTGATAGATTCAATCTTTAGCATATTCGATCTCATATGTGAATTTAAATTGGTAACATTAATTGGTAGCATGATCCACATATAATTCTCATATCTAAATACCAATATCAATTGAAACACAATAGACAGGTTGATACTTTTGTGTTGTGGTATTTTTCCTTGACTGTAGATTAATCAAGAAAATCTGATAAGATAACAAATCCAATTTACAATAGCATGCCATAGATTGAATTTACACTGCATGCAATTTGATATTGTAACCATACAAAATCCTCATTGTCAATATAAATTGAAAAACTATAGCAAACAAACAGTGTTAAGCTAAGATATACTTATTGTTTATATGTCTATCTATATGGAGAAACATAAGGTGACTACTCTTGCTTTCTTTGATGCTCTTTCTTGTTGTGAGAGTCTGTGGAGAGTTTACTACTATGAACCCACATACAACTAACAAAGTCCTCTACGATTTGAACCTCAATCAGGATTTGGATTACAGGAACTCCCCATCACTTGCCAGGCCTAGATGTAAAATAATTTGTTCAAGAATTTAGATATGTTTTCAATAGATACAATACAACCCTCATGAAATATATTTGGTTACCTGAAGGTTTTTGTTGTTTGGTTCGAAGATTATATAATTTGATTCTCAATAGATTTAATGATATGTAGGCATGTAGCAGTTGCGACATCTATACTGCATATTTGGGATGACTATGGTTATCGACAAACCTTTCATAGTTGTTGAAGCTCTAAGTGTTCGCTTCCAAAAGAAGAGGTCCTACTTGAGAAGGAAGAGGGCCCGTTAGGGATATCCGAAAACGAGATCTGACACGTGATGCAAAACTATGGCAGTGGGACATGGGCCCTTAGACTTGATGCAAAATGGGATGTGATGTAGAACCATAGAAATAGAAGCATTGAAGCATATAGATAGATTAAGGTATATACAAGTGGGCTCATCACAACAGCCAACACCAAACACCCATGACATGTGTGACCTGGACCTGGCATGTGTAAATTGAAGGAGTATGGAGACTGTCAGGATCGATCACTCATATGAATCAAGGATCATATCTAAAACTTAGATCCAACATTTAATGTTGTATAAATAATGTTAAAACACACCTTAACATTAATTCATATATGTATATGTTATCCATCATTTGAACCAAACTTTTAGGTTAGATTTAGGCTAAATGTGAAATTGTAGCTTTGATTTGTGTGCAAACTAATTGCAAAGGCGACAAGCCCTTTGATTGAGTCCCTCCTAGCCTGAAGGAAGGGACTGATAATTCTATACCATGGAGAACTTAGGATCTCTTAGATAGGATATGAACATTTGTATGATAAGGATTTAAATGATAAATAATCTCTCAACCCTTCCCCTTTCTTATATCAAACACATAGGAAATTTGTAAAAAGGGTTATTTTGACTATTGAACTTATGTGCGTCAAATAAAATATATGTACATGAAATATAAGTGGGTTTATGACCTAGGAATTCATGTATAAATCTAACATGAATAAAGCACAATAGCCTAGTAATGATAAGATAACTATTAAACTACAAGGAAATAGTTATAACATTCTATTTAAGGACAACTTACCAACAATAAGGTACTAAGGAGAGAATCAATTCACATTAATGAACAAGTTAAATTGCTTATTATAACCGGAAATTGTACCATAAGCATAATAGGTGGAATTTATGCAATGACCATTACAAGGAAAAGGTCCTTTAGCAAAAGTTATAGCAGATGCTCCTCTCAAAAGATCCTAAATATTCGTTTATAGAGGAGGTCAGTAGTGGAGGCGAGCGACCAGAGGATTTAGCGGATGATTTTTATTTGATGTGTTTCCTCATACAAATTGCACTGGTGCTTTTAGAACATAAACGCACCAATTCTACCAAAAATAATATTGCATCGTGACTAGAAAAATCCTCAAGCGAAAAAAACCTTAATTTTTGAAACCGATGCATTAAATAATATAAATCGAACCGATGTGTATATAAATGAGGCACACCACTCTAGTATTATTATTTTATATTTTAAATTCCTATTGTGGTGTGTTTTATAGTATGGAAAACACCGGTGCGTCGTTAACCTGGACACACCGTGTTAGGGGGGGTCGAAGAAAAAAAACACTTTTCCAATTTGGTGTCTATTATAAGCAACCATGGTGTGTCCACTAATCGGGCACACCGAAGTAGGGTTCTTTAAAAAACCCTACCGCACAGTAAAATTCATTTTAACCACATATAGTGTTGATGAACCCAACAACATCGGTGCCATACATCACCCCCTTAGACACCCTGACATCCGTGCTTCGCGTGGACACATTGCTTGTTCCTATTGGATCTTAACTATAGTTTGAATTTTTCCGAACGATGGGAAAAAATTCAAAATTTCCCTCCATCGCCATGATTGCTCCTCGATGGATAAGTGAAGAGGTATAAATTCATTGTTGAGAAAAGATTCATTGTATATAGGTCAAAATACTTTTAAAAGAATGGAAAAAAACTTGTTATCTATTTTCTTCCTAATGTTTCAGACATCTTATGTGAGTCCATCCTTAGGGGCTTGCAATCCAACGTTTCAAACTTCTAATATGAATCCATCTCAATCTTTGGATGTCGATGTTGATGTTTATACTCCATTTTCAAGTTGATGTTGGTGTTTATTGATATATGGATGGTGATGTGTATGTTAGGTCAGGTTAGATATCTTTGCTAGGTGTGTTTGATAAATGTATGTGTTAGATGGTGTTTGTTATATGTGTGCAAGATGTTATTTTAGACAATGGATCATGTGTTTTGTTAGATGTTATTATTAGATTTGAGTGTTAAATGATTTTAATTATATATGTTACATGATGTTAGGTAATGTTTGCATCTGTATGTTAGGTGATGTTTGATGTGTATGTTAGATTATTTTAGGTTTTTTTAATGAGTATGTAAGATGGTACTTATGCTTGATAGGTGATTATAGATGTGTGTGTTAGATGTTGTTTTTGATATGTGCGTGATGGTTATGTTATACGATTTGTATGTTCAGTAGGTGGTCACAATGATGATGATGTGATGGTAAGTTACATGTTGTTAGGTGATGGTGGTGGTGGTCATTGGTTTGATGACCACATTGTCATATTTTTTATTGTTTTGTGTGTATATATATATGAAATCAATGGGATGTGAACTTATTTTATGATATTTATCTTCGTGTGTATGATGTATTTTGTTTATGTCGATGTATGATTCATGTGTGCAATGCAATTTATTTTCTTTATTTATATCCTTATGTCGATGTCTTTTATATTTGCTATAATTATAATTACAAATTGTGTAAAATCTCAATTATATTTGCAAGTAACAATATCGGCTTACAATTTACAATAATTACTACAATTTCACAACTACAAAACACAATTACAGCTGCAATCACAACAAGGAATTACTAATTAGTTTCAAAAATTACAAACTACAAATTTATAGTTGCAATTTGCAATTACAGTTACAATCAAAACTTGTAAGTTATAATTAGAAATTTTCCTATAGTATGTATTTTTTCAATGAAGGAACTATCCCTTTATTCTGTAAAATAAAAATATTGAAGATAATTATAATTGATATTGTAATATTGGTCTAAGTTATGTGTTTAGTATGGTGCATTATTTTTCCTCCTTAAAGCTGTATTCAATTTAAATATCATAAAAATTAAAATTGTGTTGAAAACATGCCCTATTTGTGAACTTGAATGCCTAAAATCACAAAATTATAAAAAATAATACTACAACAAATAGCACACTCACTTATCAAATTAATAAACAAATACTCTTTATAGACTTTTATCTCATATCTCATTAGTTGATGCTCATTGTTGATGTATTATAGATGCATTTTAAATTACAAAAAAAACATCATGCATATTTATTTGAAAACTTGTATAATATATTCTTCCTTACAATGCATTTTTTTTCATGTGGTTCATGGCCCTAAAGCTCACTACATCCATGGATCAAATCCAAGGGGGTCCACCCAAAGGGGCCTCACCCTTGTCAGCATTACTTCAATGAATAACCCCGAAAGACCCAAAGAATTGAACTCCCCCCCCACACAGACCTCAGCCTTAGTTGTTTTTGCCTCGGATGATCCAACCAACTAAGCTACCCCTCGGGGGTTCTTACAATGCAGTTACTATCATGTAATTGTTACAATTAATGTACTAAACAATTTTGTGAACTTATATTATAAAATATATAACACCGTCATTTCGACATCTTCAACCAAGTCATGCATTTTCTCAAAAATGACTAGAATTACAAAGATCTAATGGAAAGATCTACTGGGATATAAAAATGAAAATAAACTTGATAATATATTTTTATGTTTTTTAAAGTGTATTTAAAAATTAAACTAGAGATGAAAAGTGTGGAGTTTCATAAAGTTAGCCAAAGTTTAAATATTAAATATTTATGGAGATAATTACATTTTTATGAAAATGAAGATAATATATTTTTATGTGTTTATGTAATTATCTCCACTATAGAATTTTATTTTTACAGATGCATGCATCTTTATTGTTTATTTTCATAAAAATGGAGACAATAGATTATGTCCATAAGGAAATCCATTGTTTGTCTTCTCCAAGTGTTTTTAGCCAATGGTTTGCTTTAGAATATTCCTTTTGCCCAACCCCACCTCACCCCTTTTATGTTCCCAAGTTGTTTTCTTTATGTTCTTAACTCCTTCCCACTTTCTATAATTTATATTATTTATTTAAATTTTGTAAACATCGAATATATTTGATACATTTAAAAAAAAATAGTATCATTTATATGGGACATATTGCTTGGATAAATTTTAAGCAGATTTTAGTAAAAGTGAAATTAATTAAAATGACAACACTTAAAAAGTGCATATAATTAGGTAATATGTACATATGGATGGTGGTTTTTTGATGTTGTAAGTTCAACTTTTACTTTTGAAAAGCCCCAAGGGTTAGCTCAATTGGTAAGACGTGCGCACACTCTCTCGGTATGGGGAGAGGTCACGGGTTCGAGCCTTGAGTCCTTCGAGGTTAGGCCATCTGTGAGGATGGCTGGCGGTTTACCACCTCTACCATCCACTAATGTGGGGAAGTGTTGCTGGGTTTTCCGTGGAGATTTCCTCTAAAAAAAAAACTTTTGCTTTTGAATGGTCATGGTTACTTTTAAGTGTTACTCTATTTTTGAATGGTTATGGTTACCTTTAAGTGTTATGCGTTGGAATAATCAATGAAAATGAGACCTAGCTAAGATATTAGATGATATGTGAAGCTTGAACATTAATAAAATTGAGAAACTTCTTGTTGTGAATCTCATCATTGATGAGTTGTCTCAAAAAAATATACATTATACATTTAAAATAACATGTAGGTTTCGATTTTGATTATGGACATGTAGCCTAGATACTAGATGAACTATGAAATTTGAAGATTAATAAAAAGTGAGCAACTTTTTGCTCTGAAACCCAATATTGTTTAGTTGACTAGAAAATTATAACATTTAAGAGAACATTTAGTAAGTTTTGATTCTAATTAATATGGACACATATATCATGAACTTTATTTATCACAAGTTCAACTACTACCTTTTGATGCTTATGTGACTATTTCAAAGTACCAAAATGACTTATAAACCTAGACTTTAATCAAGGTATCAAGTAAAGTATTAAAGGTTTAAACTTTAACTAACAATATGAAACTCCACACTTTTCATCTCTCATTTTATTTTATTTAAATTAAAAAACATATAAAAATAGAAGGGGTCTTCATTTTGATCCAGTTGTGACAATACAATAAATTAAATGATAAAAACACACTACACAGAATTAAATGAAACGCAAGAAAGGTCGTCTCTAACTATGGACAATGACATACAATCACAAATTACTTTATAGACATGAAACTTATTTCGACAATTAAACATTGCATCTAGTAATCAACTTTCCATTTCCACCGTCATGACATGAAAAATAAACAATACAATTAAACAATCAAAGATAACAGTAACAAAATGATATCTCAATATGTAAATGATGAAATAAAACATGTAGACATCAATCTATGTTGCCATCACCCTCATTATCTTCCTTGGTTGGAATGATAAAGTTGTTCTTCTCAAAAATATGTTTAGATCTAGGTTCGTGTCTTAATACGAACCATCAATCCCTATTCAACACATTCGGGTAAAAAAACACTTGGTTGCAGTGTTTTGGGAAAACATAAGGCTCCTAAGTTTCATCTCACATCCTTATAGAGTTGATACGTATCATCCCACCATCACGATATTTCTTTACATTATTCCTATTGAATGTGTCCCACCACTTGCACCTAAAAATAACACATTGAAAAGATGAGAATTCCACTTGAATGGTTTCTTGTATCTTTCCAACATAACCCATCTTCCCCCATTTTAGGTTTTGATCGTTGTGGCTAGCACAACTAGATTGGTCGAACTCGACTTCCACTCCATAGTCTTGTGTAAGACATCCATCATTAGCATCCTCAATGCAAAAATGATGTCCATAAGCCCACATAGATGGGAACAAAAGCACTTGTAAAAAAATGAATAAATGATGGTGTCATATGTGTAATAACCCAACCATTAATATATTAAACATGGATGTTATAATTCAAAGGTGCATTATAAAGTTAGAAATGTACAGAAAGACATTATTACTAAGTTGTTGCACCTGATCCCAATGTTTAGTGCATCCTCCTTTTCAGGCGGGTAACGACCGGATGCACCATATTTCTCTTTGAATTGGTCCACAACCAAAATTTTGGGACAAATAATTGGTATATTATCATGTAAATGTGATGGAAAAGGCATGCTTCTATCGTTCAACCATCTGAATTCTCTTCTATCAATGTCTCGTTTCCTCTGCTTCTCTTCATACAATGTAATCTGTAACTATGTTGTTTTTGCGTTGTAAATAATGAATTTATTAATGGAATCCATTTCTTAATTTGTTGTTGTATTATGGAAACAAAACCACATACTATGCGTATGAGATAAAATATAGATTATGAAGTTTGTTGTGAATAGTTTCTATGTGGAAATGTGAAGATAAATGACTTACTTATCATGCGTATTTTTCCATTCATTTGGAGTGGCTCTCCGTTCCTTTTGTCCTCATCATGTTCATCATCCCAAATCACTACACCTAGTGTGTGGTTGATTTGCCTGATCTACTCACTGGCATAATAGAGCGACTCATATATTATGTACCCCTTTGCCATATTCCCCTCAGGTTTTTCCCTCTGTTGAACTGTCAAAAGAATAACTCCCTAATTCATTTATTCCATTGCAAATACATTCATTTATACATTTGATCTGGTGATTGAGAGTCCTCTTTCAACCAGCCTTTTCACCTTCCTAAGTGTGATCCAGATTTATGTGTGAACGAAATGAAAGAACAAATACAGACTCATAATCACAGACATTTTGCAAAGATAGCAGAGATATAGTAAACACATATTCTATTAAATGGCAGAAATAGAACAAGCTCTAATACAATAGCTAGAATGGTGGCAGTTATCTCTAAGAAGAGATGTGACCGCTACACTCATCCGTTCAAAGCTGAATAAAAAATGAGACCAAAGGGACCTATTTATAATAAGGACAAGGGCGAGAACCCCAAAATTCCAAAACATAACCCTAGAAGATGATCTGTCATAAAGTTTGCGGCCCCAAGGTGGTAAGTTGAATAGTCAACTTCCCAGGGTCATAACTTTTGCATACGATCTCTGATTTGGGCACTCGATAGCTCATTGGAAAGGTCTATTTGATATTTACAACTTTTGACTGTGGAAAAATTCATGTCAATGGAAACCATTTGGCCACCCAAATTTCCAAAAACCGTTGTTTAGGGCTTCAAAATGGCCTCAGAAGTTTGGGACCTGAAAAACCTTAGAAAAATAACTAAGAAACTACCACAATGGACAATGGTTTTGAGCCAGTGGAATAGGTGGGTGGACACCGGTTTCCATCTAGAACAAAGTGACTATTCACATTCATTATTTATTTACATAATACGTGGAACCATAATCACAAGGATTAGGTTTCCAACATTCCCCCTCTTAATCTGAAGGGTTGTTTGTGAGTCCGAGCATGGTTCTAAATATTTCAAACTTTTCTCGTCCAAGTGGTTTGGTGAAGATGTCGAAAATTTTCTCATTTGTGGAACAATGTCATAAATGAATTGTCTTGTCCTCTACATGATGTTTAATCAAACGGTTGATGTGGTTGGTTTTATCATGGAATATGGGGTTCTTGGCCAACTTCATTGTAGAAGTGTTGTTGATCAATAAGGGAGTGAAATTTTATTGCTTCTCTTATAAATATTCATGTATCTTCATGATCCACACAATATCCTTTGTTGCTTCTATAGTTGCCACATATTCTATTTTTGTTGTCGAATCTGTTGGAACTAACTGTTTGTGTGATCTCCGGGAAATGGCTATTGATCCAAGAGTCATTATGTATCCAAAATTGGACACTCTTATCTCTTTTTCTCCATCAAAGTATGAATCAGTGTACCCAATGAGTTTGAAGTATTCCACCTTAGTGTAATCGAGTCCAAATTCTTGAGCCCCCTTCAAGTACCTTAGAACTCTTTTTGTTGTAGACCAGTGTCCTTAACAAGGTTTGTGCATGAATTTGGAAAGAACACCAACAACATAAGAAATATATAGTCTGGTGGTGGTAAGGTAGATAAGACTTCCTACAAGCTATCAGTACTTGGTCAATCTTGAAATTATTTTCCTTCACTTGATGTGAACTTCAACTTTTGTTCCATTGGAGTTGAGAGAGGATTGCATTCTGTCATGCAAAATTTGTTCAACAATTCTCCAACATAATTTTTTCGAGATATGAATATGTACTTAGGATGTTGAGTCATTTAAATTCCTAAGTAGTACTGAAGCTATCCCAAATCAATCATTTCAAAGCATTTCTTCACATCTTTATTTATGGATTCCATATAATTTTCATTGTTCCTTGTCATCAAAAGGTCACCTACATATACCACAAGAAATAAAATAGATCTTCCAACTTTCTTCACAAACAATGTTGCATCTTTAAGATTATAATGTTTGAAATTTAGCTTTAGAATGTGCTCGCTTATATTTTCATACCATTCGTGTGTGCTTGTTTGAAGCCATATAAGGATTTGACAAGTTTGCATACCTTTTGTTCTTGTCCCTTCACAACAAACCTTTTGGTTGAGACATGAAGACATTTTGATTCAAGTCCCCATTCAATAAAGTAGTTTTTACATCCATCTAGTGGACTTTCCACCCATTTTTTGTTGCCAAGGAGAGAAAAGTGTGGATGGTATCCCATTTTGTTGTGGGGGATAATGTTTCTTCATAGTCAATTCCTTCTTTATGTGCATATCCTTTCTCCACAATCCTTGCTTTATGTTTGTCATGTGATCCATCTTATTTGTATTTGTTCTTGTATACCCACTTACAACTAATTGGTTTGGTTCCAACTGGAGGGTCAACCAGCTTCTAGGTTCCATTCATTTTGCATAACTTCTTTCCATTCATCACATGAAACAACTTCTATAAAGGAATTTGGTTCAAAGTTAGCAGATGAATTAAATTCATAGTCAAATGAGACAGCCATGTCATCACTTGAGTTATCTGGTTCTCCTCCATCATCTTGTCTTGTTGAGCTTCTTGTTCCTGTCTTTCCAACTTCATCTATATGAACACTTTCAAGTATATTTATGGCCCATTTTGGAATCTTCTTTGATGGCCCACGTTGATCAGCTAGAGGTGCTACATTCTCTTCAAGGTTCAATCTTCCAATCTTCTCAATAACATCATCCAGTTCATGTGAAGTGGTGGGAACTTCTTATTCATGAGTTTCTTCATGAGGGGGTGTTGGTGCTTTAAAAGGAAATTCCAAAGATCGATCTTGATCCAAGATCCGGATTCCCCCTTCAAGATTTGGAATTTCATTATCAAATTCATAATATGTCTTTATATGGGAAAACTTATCCAGACGATCAAGTTGTCTTTCAATAGACTTGTCATTTTTATTAGTTTCAATAAAAATGGCATCTCTAGAAACAACAAATTTCTTGTTTACCTCATCATAAAAACGGTATGCCTTGGAAGTGTATGAATACCCCAAAAAAATGAATCTTTGACTTCTAGCACCAAGTTTGTTTCTTTTCTCCTTTGGTATCAAGGCATAGTAGGTGGAACCAAAAAATCTGAGATGCATGACCGAAGGAAGGTGGCCAATCAACATTTCATGTGGAGTATTTTCTTCAAGAGTGTGAGATGGACTTCTATTTCTCAAATTTGTCGCAAATACTATTGCATCACCCCAAAACATTAGTTTCACATTCTTGAAAAACATCATTGATCTTGCCATATTCATGAATGTTCTATTCATCCTTTTTGCTACATCGTTTTGTTGAGGATTATAAGGAACTGAAGTTTGATGTGTAATCCCATGTTTCCAAAGATAGTATTCAAATTCATTAGAGATATATTTGTTTCCATTATCAAAACAAAATGTACCAATACGGGCTTGTGTTTGATTCTCTATCCATGCATGAAAGTTCTTGACTGTTTGAAATGCTTTACTTTGTCTTCAATAAATTTACCCAACACATTCTTGAATAATCATCAACAAAGGTCATGAGGTACTTATTGCCATCTGCAGAAGGAGTTGGAATGGGGCCACATAATTTAGAATGAATCAATTCTATCTTTCTACATGCTCTGGATTTAGACTCTTGAAATGGATGCTTGCAATGTTTTCCTAGTATGCATGTATCACATTTGTTTCTTTTCTTAGGAATAGTGGGAAAATAATATACACCATTCTTTCTTAACAAATGAAGATTGTTATAATTCAAGTGATCAAATCTTGCATGCCACAATAAACGAGATGACAAATTACCTTCTTCATACTAAGATATGTAGGCAAAGTTTTGAACTGTTGTAGAACAACCCTTCAACTTTAACAACTTTCCATCTTCATATCCGGTCATGATGACCTTGTTGTCAGAGGACTTTCTTATCTCTACAATTCCATCAAACATGTGGATGGAATGTACTTGTTGTTAAATATGCACTAAGGACATCAAGCTTCTCTACAACTCTAGAATATAGAGAACATTCTTTAACATAAAATCATGGAAACCATGCAGCATGAGCCTGATTGAACCAATTCCCCTTGGTTTGAGGCTATATTTGTCTGCAAAGTATACTATGTCATTTTCAATTTCATTCAGTTCTTCAAAACAATATTTCCTAAAATTCATATGAGAAGTTGCACCAGTATCAAGCAACCAACAATCTTTGTAAGATGAAAGAGAAGTTATTTCATTAATACCAAGATTACACTGTGCAACTATACAATGAGAAGAATTAGGGGATTTATGAGTCTCTTGATTTTATTTTTGTCTTCTTTATTCTAATTGTGTCTTCCTTTGATTAACTCCCATGGATCCCAACAACGCTTGCACTTAATATCGTATCTTTTGCTTGAATTGTTTATACCCAATCTACCTCTGAAATTTCTTCTTCCTCGTCCTCTTTTGTTTCCTTCTCCCTTTGAATGGTATTTGGGTTGATTCTTTGCTTTATTAACAAATCAAAGGGATTCTCCAACATGCTCGCTTGATTTATTTCCAAAGGCTTTCTCTTTGTCTCCATTTTTTTCTACCATAGTGTCAAAGGTGAGGTCTTTGAACTTGTCACTTTCTTGGAGGAACTCAAGGTAGTTGGAGTGAGTTGGATAAAGTAAATTTAAAAATGTTGCAAGTGGAAGGTCAAGTTTCATATAAGATGCTTGGATCTTATGCACAATTGCTCTTATCTCATATGAAACAAGCATAGGATCATTATCTTTTACTTCCAAACTGAACAATTTTAACATTAATTGAATTACTTCCATCTCAGAATGTGAGTCATACAAGAGTTTTAATGTATTTAATGCTTCAAAACATGATTTTGGAGGAAAAATATGATGGTTCACCTCTTCATTGACAATGGCAGTGATCATAGCTAGATATTTCTTATCCTTCGATTTCCAAATAGCAAGTTCTTTCTCTAATATAGGAGGTTTTGGATTAGAGGTTATGATTGCATATGATTGTGTTTGAATTTTCTTTCTCTTACAAATCTCATCCAAAATATCATTGCATATGAAAGTTGATTTTATATTTCTGGACCATTCTAGATATGTGTCATTTCCAGTGAGACAACACCAACTATAGATGCAAAAGAGTGCGTCTTAAATCTGGAACCTATAACCTACATAATACTTGGAAAAATATATGAAATGCAAGTTTAAATTTCTACTCCTTTATAAATTACAAAATGATTCTGCAACATTTTAAACAATTTTGTAGTTTCCCTATACTTGATTATGTATCTCTTTTTGAGAGTGCTACTATATGAATATTACATTTCAAATATTCATAGAAGATGAAAAGTACAACAATACAATATCTTGAAGCATACTTGTTTTAGACAAATTTTATCCTCTCAAGCAGGTCATAGCTCCGACAACACACTTCATGATCTAGTTGTAAACTATGGAGTTCGCAGTTGTGAGACCCCTACATTAACAGGAAAAGGTAACTCGCAGCAGTACATGAATGAGGAGGTCTAGCCTCAACGTAGTAATCTTCTTTCTTCAACTCGGTTTTCACATCAATGCAGCCGCAACAATGGTCTCACATGAAAAAGAAACAATCCAGGCCTTGAAGGACTCAACACAGCTCTACATAGCTGAATACAAGCGTGAGCCTCTTAACTCTTGTTTAGGCTTAGTCTTCATAGCTTCATGTGTTCCAACAACAATCTTTGTGAGGGGGGAGAGCACCGATTATCCCCTAACAAAGCATCAAATTTTGCAGCTCTAGGAGCATATCCACTACATCATTAACGGTATCAACAAATACACAACAATCATAATTCATACATCAATATTGGTCTCGTACATCAACCACTCATCATTCACGGTTCAAATGAAAGTGTTGTAGAATTGTCAAATTACACTCCACGCAAATAACTAGGGAAAAATAGGTTTTTTTGTATGCCCAACGGTCACAATCTCAGCAAAATGTGTAACTTATTACCTTCACGCAAGTGAAAATTCGTGATTCTTGAGCCTACAATCATCGGTCTTAAATGAACTTGCAACAACAGCATATCATGGCTTCAATCTTCAACACAGAGGTCACAACAACCATTCTGTTCACATCACGCAACCCAAACGCATATTTTCCATCCACAGTCTCTTCATTCATCACGAATTTAGCGAAGGAGTGGCTCATGCCCCTCCATGTTTGGACACAGACCCAACGCAGTTCAAGATCACAGATGGAGGAGCCCTCAACATTGCGAATGCATAATGAGAGAACTCAGTTACATGACCTAAGAGTAGAGTCTCACAAATAAAACATTGAGAACTTTATTTGAAACCATACATGGAGTGCGTACTCATAGCAGTACAGTGGAAATACAATGGCAGGAAAGTGATAGCTACTTAAAGTTTGAAATGAGGCAGTAAAAAGGGATTTAAGGTTAGGTATACACCAAACATATGAGTGATAATTCATATGTTATGGAAAAGAGCATTAAAAAATGTGAGCGAGTAATTAATAAGGCAGCAACCAACAGACAATTTCATACATCATTCCTCAACACAAGTCTGGAAGCGAATAACACATACAATTGAATGCACGCAGGCTGGCAGGAGAAATGTCCGGAGGAAGATTAGCGATTTGTAGGAAGCGTGAAACAAAATTGGCAAAGGGCAGAATAGAGGTCTGGCAGATAGAATTCCAGCATTGAAATGCAGCCAGGAGTTATGGCAAGTGGCTCTAATACCACTGTCAAATGGATAACTCTCGAATTCATTTATTCTATTGCATATACATTCATTTATAGATTTTCTTATCGTGGTTATATAAACTTATAGATTTCATATGGTAGTTGAGATTCATCTTCCAATCAACCTTTTCACCTTCCTAAGTGACCATTCACATTTATGGTTTATTTACATTATTTACATAATATGTGGAACCATAATTATAAGGATTAGGTTTCTAACACAAACAAATCTTTCAATTTTTTCATGTACCTCTCCAAGAAGAACATCCAACTAATTCAACTTCATCGACTAGATGAATTACAAGAAGAACCTACAAGTCCATGAAACTCCTCCACGGCTGTTCTCAAACATACAAACAATCTCAACTATCTCTTTATGCCACCGTGAAATGCTAGCTATGTGAATCTCCTTTGATGTCATCCACCATACAAATGCAAATAGTTTATATATAGGAGGTAGCAGGGCATTGGGAAAATCGTGGCTCACACACCCATGCACAAACAATAGATAATGACACTACAAAGTGAACACAAAAATTTTATTGCTTAATTTAACTTGTGTGATAAAAAATCAAAATAAAATAAATAAATAAACCATTTTTTTGGCATTATACCTACCCTTAGAAGGTTGAGATGGTCATGTGATTTCAAACCCTATAAATGTTCATATACAGTGAAGCAACATCGTAGAGTATACCCATATAAATAAGGTGCCTTCACACCCAATATAACTTCCTTTACCAAATAAATATCATCTTTCTTCAAACTTCCATGGGACATAGCCTTCTTAAGATGACCAAGAGAGGCCATCCTCCCCTCTATTTTCTTGTCTTGGCCAATGATTTTTTTTAGTATTTAAAGAAATAATATCTCTCTTAACTATCAACATGTCACTTTTTTTCAATGATATGTCCCACCACAAAGAAGATGAATCATTTTTTAATATATGCATGGGATCTAGTAAGTGGGAAATATTAAGATGCTCCCATATGGGAGATCACAAAATACCAATTTCCTTTTCATCCCGATGGAAATTTACTCAACATAGGTTTCAAATAATTCAAGATTATTGAATATACATTCCCATTTGAATCATAGATATGTGCATCTTCCTTCTCCTTCTCTTAGTCATATGCCCTAATCTGGTTAGACGATGTCATTGTTTCAATGCTTTGGGTTCTCTTTTGTTTACCATTGAAAGCAGTTGTTGTTGTTCTATAAGGGTGGTTTTCTAGGAGGAATGCCCTCAAGCATTCATACACTAGATTCTGTAACTCTTTATACCACCTATCCTTCATAGAAGATCCAAAAAATTTACATCCATGATAACCTTTTGTTACAAGACCTGCAGTGTTATGGTATACAGAACACGTTAGTGTTGAAAATCAATACAGTTGCACTGATTTAAATATGCCAAGAAATATTGCTTTGAATATAAACAAATCAAACAACATATTTATCGGAGTAAACTCCTAACCCCAGATAATCATGTGTGGTATATGCGCATATACCATACAACGTAAAACTCCTCTCTGTTGGGATGGATTTTGATACATTATATACCTATATCCCTTCCCATAATTCCTTACATTCATCAATCAATGGTTGTAGGTAAACATCCATATTCTACACTTGTCTTTTATCAGGGACAATAGGAGACAACAAAAGATGTATGTTCTTCGCATTCAACCATAGGGGGGTATTTTTATTGATGACTACTACAAGCCAAACAGTATAGATGGTGTTTGGGAGGGAAAATGGGTGGACGCCATCCATGGTTATACTTAATTGAAGGCATCGTACTTCATCCTTAGATTTATAGGGCCATGTATCCTTTATATGCTTCATGGATACTGAATTTGTTGGGATTCACATAAATCCTTCCTCACTTTAGTGTGATGCATTCCATCCATGTAGCATAGCTAATTCTTTGCAATGAAAGAGCATTTGAGTCCTTGGTATTATAGGCATGTGTCTCAATATCTTATGAGGAGGACCATGTTCTTTAGCCTTATTTATCAATTTTTGGAACCTGTCATACCCACATTTTGGACATATCGCTTTCTCCACATATTCACCTCTATATATAATACAATCATTTGACATGCATGATATGATATGTACTCAACATCCAACATTTTTAAGTGTTTTATTTGCCTCTTCGCAGTTTTCGGGCAAGACACTATCACTCAGAAGTATCTAATCTTTGAATGACCTATAGTTAGTGGGAAATATATATGTACAATGTCATTTAACATTCATAAAATCAACCAATATCAATGTTGATTGCGTGACAAGATTCCTCAAAATATAAAGGACTTGATAGTCAGTTACCTCAAAAGTGTTGAGAAACATGCATCTAACATGTCATACATTGCTTTCAAGTTGTATAGTAACATTGTTGTCTCCAACTGGATAGAATTTGACCGACTAGGTCCAAAGAGAGGCGTGGTGGAAGTCAATTTAAGGCTTCAAAGAAGGTATCAATGATATGAGCACCATTCCCTATCTCATTGTCCTGGAATGTATCTATCACATTGTATCCATGGCACTTGTGTGTTGTAAGAAGCCATCCATACCAACCTCTATTTCACTATCTCGATTTCCAACATGTAAAGAACTACTATAACTATCGACATTCCTAATTGGTGGTTCTTGAGGCAATGGGAATTGAATAGGTGGTTTATTCAACCATGCTTGGTATGATTCCTCTCCAATTTGTGCTCTTTTTTTCATCATTTTCTCAATTTTACATTTTACAGGGGTGCAACAAAAGATGGTAGACAAGTCACTCATCATCAGTATCCTGATTTAAAAAATATTGAACATTACATCAATGATGTTAGTAAGCACAATGCAATTTGTTTGATCCAGCATTATACGAAAGAATTATTACATAAGTACAAGATTCATTTCCAATAGAAAATTTTCAACTGCAAATAATTGATAAGTCAAACGTTCAAATTGAGCGATAAATATACATCAAACCCACATAAAATTTCAAATTTCAAATTGAGCAATACATTTTTTTGTAAGGCTAGTACCCACGAAGTTTCGTACTGGTGACCTCATATAATGAGTGCCTTAACAATACACCCATTCATCGTCTAATCTACAGCCTATGGGAAAATAGAGCAATACATTAACATGAATCCCATAGAAAATTAACAAATACAATCAATCAAAGAAGAATGGTGTATTCGAGGCTGGCAGCATAGGTAGTGTAATTTTGTACATGTGTGAAATTTTGGCGTGAAAATTACAAATATGAACGGTGTGATTATACATCCTTGTGTGTATGACGACTCACATGAGGATTTTATGGAAAGTCCCCTATTTTAGCCATAAAACAAACAATTTATAAATCAAACTAACAATTTATAAAACAAATTTTCAAATTGAGAAATGCATTAACATGAATCCTATTGAAAGTTAACAAATACAATCAATCAATGTTCTTTTGTCTTATACCCCAAGGGGGTGTCTAAGGGTAATACCAATGCAAGGCATATATGAAGAGTGGTTGGTGGTCTACGAAGGTTGTAGTTTATTATTAACTCGTCACAGGGAGACAAACTACGTATTACATGCACAACAACAAATATGGATACTTTCCTTTTCATAAATAAATCATGGTCATTGAAGTGTTCCTCAAATGAACAATTTGCATAAAACAAAGAGCACCTATAACTATTTATGAACCCTGCAATGTTCCCATGAGTGCATGGATAACCATCTATATATAACATATTAATCATGTTAAATTTTCTAGAAACATAACCATTCACACACATACTATACATGGATATGGTATGTTTGTATTTAACAATATTCAAGTAATATGACCGACAGTAGATAGAACCGCAAAATGGAATAAGTTCTACTGAGTGTTTGGGATGAATGAGTGTATGTGAAAGGATAAACAACACAAGATTTACAAGATATATATTAGACTTGGAAATCATAAAATGATTACCACAAAAGGAGAATTTGGTTCCAACATCAAGCACAGGTAGATAAGACAACCAAGCGCCATACAAAGCGTGCTTGTAAGAAGTTTGATATTTACTTTGCAAATTCAGAGGAAGAGAGAAACCATCGCTACTGTTCAACAATTGTACGGGCCTTGGTGTGTACTTGGACAATTTTTCTCTCAACTCATGCAGCTTTTTGGATCTTCTAGTAGAGATGTGTTGGGTGGCATTCATAGCATACTTTGGATCACAAGAACTTTTAGTTAATTGAACAAAAGTAGAGAGGTTGGTCGATTTAGGATAAGACATAGTTGTTTTGGCTTCCAACTTTTCCAAAAATGAGCATAGGGAAGTGTTCTTACATGTCTTTTCAAAATCCCTTGATGGATTTTTTATTGCAGTAGGGGGTATTAGACCATCAACATTGGGTAATTGATCATTGGTGTAATGGGTAAGTGTGACACGCCGAGGGTACTCCTTCAACCCTTGACATTTTGAACAACCACATACTACTGGGTGTCATAAAATCAGTTCATCTCACGATGAATTACCATTGATGACCCAAGATTATGGCTGGAAGATGGCATGTTACAATTTGCACGGTAAAGCAACTTCCCATTTTCATCTACGAAATGCTTGCAGTATCTTGCCCCTGGTAAGAGCTTACAATGTTTCGCAACAAGTAGGATATCTTTTGCATCTGAACTTGATCCTGAATTAGGATCCTGCAATACATAATACATTGATATCCATATTCACGTGGATAAGTAACATAAATTCAAATAGATAATCAAAATATAAATAAAACCAAAACTTACTAGAGACGGAAAGGGAGAACTTGACAAACTTTGAACAAGATGGAATGAGATGGATTTTGAAGAATTGGCCATTTGATACTATAACCCTTTCTCCCTGCATTTGATCCAAATTAGAAATCAATATACCTCTATACGATCTAAAATATGTTTGAGAACCATATCACAATCTAACTTCCAATATATTTCAGAAACATTTTAATAAGAATAAGGTGGCTTTAAGCAACATATGCATACTATGCAATATTGTAAATGGTGTGGTTGAATCCTAAAAGAACATTTCAAATGAATATATAAATTTAAGTTGAAACATCAAATCATAGGATTTTAAATTAAACAAGTGTTCCCAAACAATACCTAATGAACTGGTGTAACTTTAACATTGTGACGCATCGATGCAGCATAACAACGAACACACTGTATTTTAACATCTACAACTGCCCCCATAAAAGAAAAAGAAAAAATATATTTGATAACGGATATTTATCGATGCATTTTAGAAAACCATTCATACCGATGTGTTTACTATCTGCACCCGCACCGGTGTGGAATAATTTGTATACGCACCGCGGAATGATAGATGTTTTTTTTTAATTTTCTATTATTTTATTATATTATGATACATTAAACTTCAAAAGCACTGGTGTGGTCCATTCCCAAATGCACTTATGTGACCGAAATCAAAGCGCACCGGAAAGCCGAAAATCAAAATTAAAATATGACACGAGTTTCTTTTTCCCTAAACTAAAAAAAGTGTGAGAATTTTAATTTTGAAAACTAATTCTAAAATGTGTTTAAAAGTTAAAAAAACCTAGACATTATTTCATTCTTTGGCCAAAATTTCAAGAGGAGAGTTTTGGAAGAGAGACTTACGTGGCAGGAGTTTGGAGCAATCGGATTATTCAGAGGATCAAAATTGTTAGGTATGGTGAATCAAACAAAACCCTGCAAAGTAGAAATTTGAAGTATGTAAAAAATTACTATTGATCTTATTATCCTATTTAGATTTTAACTAAATTTAGAAAAAAAACTTCATAGTTACCTTCATTGTTGCAACCCTTCTTTTCTCGATGCTTCTTTTCATATTATGTGGCTGCAAAATTTTACATTAGGGCTTAAATCTCTCTATTATTTCACAATTACAATTTTTTTTCAGGATTTTCGATTTAATGAGTTTGTGATTCTATATATAAACCTTTGGGTGTGCAGGGGCCTCTTTTGGGTCAATTCCAAAACCTCGTCGGCCCTGTCAAGGTTTTTTTGTTTTTTATTATTATTTTTCATTAAAAGATTGCTTACGTCATTTTTTGTGCTTTTTAATTATATAAATGTATCGACTAATTTATCTTAATAGTGCACCGATAGTATCGAACCTGCCATCATATTGTATTTCGTATAAAACGCAAAAAAAAGTTTTCACAATTTTCGGTGCGACAGTATTGCATTAACGTTCCAGTGCATTTATATTAATAGTGCATCAGTAATACCAACCCCGCCATTTCTTTTTTTTCTAAAAAAATAAAATAAATTTATGTGATTTACGGTGCACGGGTATAATTATAATACACTAGTGCTTTTTTGTACTAAATGCACCAATGTGTTTTATCCATAGCGCACTGATTTCATACTTGTTTTCTAGTTTGTGGTTCTATAATTTATTTGTATAATATAGTTGATAGCTTTTGTATTTAATGGTGCAAGTTGTTTATTGATAAAAAAAAATCATGATAAGAGTTAAATGGACAACAATTCTAGTCAACATGATGGTAACACATCCAAAATTGTGAAGCAGACAAGTGCTTTTTATTTTCTATATTTAAATTAATGTGTTTGAATTATTTGTAAAATTAACTAATATGCCATCGGTTAATATATTGTGACATGCAGGGCCAAAAAATGAGGAATCTCGATAAGATTCTTAGCAATATAAGTGCAGAAGAGCATAAAACGTTGACCGAGAAGTTGCAAAGGGATGAATGAGGTAAATAAAAAATAAATGAATGTGAATTGTTTCTTGAATTTTGAGTAATAGTGTACTTTTAAGTATTCACTAATATGTTTCAAATAATCTAATTCACGTCTGTTGAAACTCAAATGTTATGTAGGGAATGACAACAACAAAAGGGAATGTCAACATAAGAAGAATAATTTTATAAAAGATGTAAATGATGATCATATTGGTCTTTAGCTCATCTCGAGTGGTGTTGGAAGTTAATAGAAGAGGGGAAGACTTTTATAAAAATATGAGGGATATAGTGGAAAAAACATATATACGTACTTTTCACTTACAATACAGAAATCAATCAAATGATTCCAAGAATCAGGTCATATGTAAGCTACAAGAGGAAATCCCAAAGTAATTGTCAATGAGACCTTTCATACTTACAATAGAAAAAGCATACAATAACAAAAAATAATCATTCAAAACATAATATTCCTAAACATGTTTATTTAGATTATGTATCTACTAGTACAAAGCATTCTGTTAATAATTATAATTCTGCTATATTTATTTTTCATATCAACAGAAAAATAGTTTAATACCATTTTACATTTTCGGGAATATTGTGAAAATCCCAAAGAATGGACGAGGTGATATGTGAAATGCCCCAGTAGGGATGTCCAAAAAAGTGTACAAGGAGATGGTCAATGAAATGGACATAATTGCATCGCAGGAGGAGTCATCTCAACAACAATGTGCTTCAAATGTATGAAGTCATTGATTTTTTGGATTATGTACATGTAATTAATTAATTCAGCATTAAATATTATTAATTTTCAATTGATTTGTTAAAGAAAAGAAGACAAAAATGGAACCCATTCAACACATAAGACGCAATGGCAAGTAAAAAAGGGCAGTGATAGCAAAGTTTGTGAGTAGTTGTGATTGCCTTAATAGGATTTAACATACAAAGAAGAGCCAATAGAAGAATTTATTGACATTGGGTTAAGCAAGGGTTGTGAGTATATGTTGACAAACAAAAAATTAATTATGAAATTTGTAAGTATCTATGTTGATTTAATTCTCTCAGTTTATAAGTAATAGAACAAAAAAATCCTTTATGTTAAATCTATGATTTCTTACGGGGTATAAAACTTGCAGGAAACAAAGTATGAAGTGGGGCCAATAGAAGAGTTGTTGAGTGAAGGCATGAGATTTGGTTTTGAAAGAATGTGTATCATTTAGGACTTGATTCTTTCTATGGTACGTCAATTTTCAATTTCCATTCATGTATACTATCTATTTTAAATTTCATTATTCCTGCAATGTAGATACACTCATTACACTTTATTTATTATGTTTGCATATGGAAGCTAAAGAAGAGGAAAACAATAGATGCAATCAAGAAAACATTTGGAAAAATAACCCAATTCATGCTTTATTTATTATGTTTGCATATGGAAGCTGAAGAAGAGGAAAACAATCGATGCAATCAAGAAAACATTTGGACAAATAACCCAATTCATGCAAGTGTGTGGCTCAAGCACCAACGACAGTTCCAACAAAGAATGATGATACATACATTTTAGATGTTAATGCAAGTTGTTCTATATTTTTTAATAATTGTTCATGGAATCATACATTTTGTATATTGTACTGGACATAGTGTCCCAATTGAAAGACAACGGGTTACCAATAAGCGTAAATATTACATGCATGTTGACATATTGATAATTGTGGACTTTATGTTGTCCTATTTTGTATGACAAAGGGCCTCTTATGATATATAATAAAATATTTTTTTCATCCTATTGCATCCCCCTATGTCATTGTCAAATGTTACATCTAAAATGATACATTAGTAATTAAATGTATGGACTATAAAATATTACAATAGATGCTCTAATCTATGATCTAAGAAAATAATCCAAAGAAACGCAATAGTTAAAATAAAAAATGAATAGTACTATAAAAAAATTCAATTTATGATGAATAATGGAATTGAAAAAATAAAAAATAAAATATAGATATTCAATGCACTGTCAATAGTCACTATTCAAAAAATCACCTACATTGCTTTTGATACTTTCTGTCGCACCGGTGCTTTTGTGCAAATGTTACACCCCAATGCTTTTTGTGCGAACATTACGCACCAATGTGTTTAATTGAATGATACACCTAGTACTCTAATTCATAATGACTGCACCATTGAATAAAAAAAAAATACCACATCTCAGTGGCATTAACCAATGAGTTTATCTTTATTAATCGCCCTGGTGCGTTTATTAATATGCACTGAAAATTTTTTAATAGTTTTTGCGCATCGGTGCTTATTATGATGATATGCATCGTTCCGCTATGAAATGTAGATGACACCATTAAATTTTAAAAATATAGAAAAATTCTTGTGTGTATGACGTAACATATCGCATTGGTGCACTTGGATAGTGCTTATGCATCGGTGGGTTCAATCAATAGATAAGCGTCGGTGTTGGTTTGGTTAAAACGTTCCAATGCTTATATTGTTTTAAAGCACTGGTGAAATGTTAAATTTTGGTGCTTCGGTGTGTATTTGTATGTTACACTTCAGTGTGTATTATTACTTTACACACTAGTGTGTCTGTTTTAAATAAAGTGTATTGATAATAAATAAATAAAACATCCGCTATAGCCTTTGGTTGCCAAGTTTCTTTAGTTATAAAAAATTCTGTAAAAACTATGTTAAACATCTGATACCATTGGCGAAGGTTGCGGCATAGGTTTTTTTGACAATTTTGACCAATCTTGTAACACTAAAAACTTATGTTATGACCTCTTTTACATGTGATTTTTTATTTTATTTATAGTGAACATTAAGAATTCCCTTAACATACCCTTAACATACATAAATTTGACATTGAGTGATACGTATATTATAATATATTTTCATTAAGGAACACATAACCATTGATAAATTATTTGAAGTACCATGAATAAGAACATAAAAGAATTATGATTTATTTGAAGTACCATGAATAAGAACATAAAATAATTATGATTTTCCATGAGGTCAAATGTAATATTATCTTAAAAAAATAGTAAAAAGTGACTTGACATGATCATCCACACAACTATTGCAACAAACCATTGACATGTTTTCTTTCAAATGATTACAATAAGGCATGTTTATATCATTCTAATATCTATATTATTTCATGTATTTTTCTTCTCTTCATAAAAAGTGAGTTGTGGTTGTGTTGCCTCCACATCATAAATTACTATTACTATTATTATTTATTGATGGCACTAAGTTATAAATTTAGTAATTTATCCATGAAAGAAAAACAAATTTTAAGATTGCAAATATTTATTATCAAGTCTAGAGTTAAAAAATAACTCTATAAAAATTTGGCAATAGATTAATGTATTATTGTTTTTGATATGCCCTTTTCCATTAGTTTGGAGTGGCTTGCCTTCCCTTTTGTCCGCATCCCAATTCATTATGCTTGGTGTGCTCTTTATATGTTTTTTGTACTCATTATGAAAATAGAACGACTCATATACTATGTACCCTTTGTCACACACAACCCTTCAAATGTTTCATGTAACTCTCTAAGTAGAACATCCAATGACGTGAAACCACTCTAGCTAATTCAACCTCATCAACTAGATGAATTATAATATTGACTTACAAATACATGAAACTCACAGTCCGTTCCCTCTCAAATATACAAACAATTTCACCTATCTCTTGATGCCACTTGGAATGATAGACATTCAAATATCCTTTGACCTAATACATTTTAAAAGTGAAAATAATCTAGATATGGCATATTCTATGCCCTTGGAGAAGTTTGGTTCACACAAGCACATGGGAATTATAATTGTACAAGAAAATAAACACATACAAAATTAATTCGTATAATATTAAGAGGGTATACCATATAACCTACACTGCAATTGAGCATGAATAAATTCGAAGACAAAGAGGATTCCATAACTAGGGTTTGCACAGTTGTTTCTTCGGTAATGAAGATGTGGGGGCACCAATATGGAGTATGACCTCCTATTAGTCGATTACTCAAAATATTCTTTATTTGAGTAAAGCATTTCCGTGTCCTACCATGACCTGGTTTCTCTTGTTAACTCTACGATTCAACCGTTCGATGTGTATTGTACTATTAAGTCAATTGTACACCAGTCTCTAGAATATTCAAACTTTATTAATTATTAGAATCATTGATATCAAGTCTCACCATTGGTGGACACATCAAGGTTTTACTTTCCTCACATTAATCAACCTCCCCTTTCATCAACAGGAGGAAGTAAATATCTTAGCAAGTCTCCCAAGGATCCTTTGACCATTGGCATCTCTACTACATCACTATTGACTGGTCCTTGGAGTGTATCCCGTAAACACATCTACAAATACAACCAGAGCCATTAATGGGCCCTCCTCAAGAAGTGACTCATTACCTCCATATCCAAGTCATATCTCTCCTCTTGTACATGTAACTCTAAATGATCCTCCTTTGTCACATCACCAATATTATTATCCTCATGTATCTTGACTGTCATAAATGTCAGGACTCTTGCTATAGATGATCAAGAGTGTAACAACTCCAACTTACCACACAGCCTGTCCACAATATGACTATCAAATGTGTTGGTGTCGCTCAACTCACAGGATATCTATAATGATACCTCCTCATGCACATCCTCATCATGTACTATTGACTCCATATCAAGCTCACCATCAACCTGTACTTCATTCTCGTCTTTCTCTTCTCCCCCAACTATGCTTATAAGGAGATCCCCATCGAATTCCTTGGGCCAACTTCCGAACTTAATGGTGTAATAATCTTGAAAGGACAATGTTGCACATGCATCATCATCCCAGGATAGATATTCCTGGTATTGAGGCAAGTGTTGAAGTGTTGCTAACCTCTGCAAATTTTTAGCCAAGATATTTCTCATTGTCTTCATATTCTCATAAGTTGGCAACAAATATGTGCTCTGACATGTATTTCACCAAAATCATTGACATGCATCAACATGCACTAGCATGCACTGACATGCACTACCATGCATTCTCATGCACTAACATGCACCTTTATGCAATATGTTATGTGCCCACGCCTATCAAGGATAATGCTCTAACACCACTGTAATATCCCAAACTGATATTTTATGCTATTGTACTAGTTGGCTGAGGTATTTATTATTGGTTCATAGTTTCTTGATGTTTACAACTTGTAACATATATTTGTATGTGTTTTGCATGATAATGTTCAAACCCCAAAAACGGTAAAACTCAGAGCTATACTGAAATAAGCTTCAAATACAATGCAGAGACATACCAATAATCATAGCTTGAATAGTTGAATAAGATGGAAGAGGCATACATGCCATGCATCAAGTATAAGGCAAAAAACATGTTTCTCCTTCAATTAATCTGCCCATGCAAGAGAGGAACATCCTTTTTCTTTATTCAAGCACTCATAGCTACTCCTAAAAGAGGAATTGAATGCCCCAAATCAACAATAAGGCTAATATAGGTCTTCTGAAGAGAATGAGTGCAACATGCAAAGCCTATGTTAGTTGTTGATCAAGATGTGAATGGCTCCTTGAATGCAAATTCGCCTATGCAAATAATACGCCCTCCTATGCCTTCAATTCAATTGTAACTACTTCGTGGATGTAAGAGAGATATCCAAAATCGATGAGTAATGTAATATTGGCCTTCTGAAGAGATTTGATGAAACATGCAGACCATATGATGTCTCCCAGATCACATATGAAGTGCTTCTTTGGTATACAAGTCGCCCATGCAATAACACGTCTCCCTTTATATGATGAATCTATTTGTCTTGCTCTAGAAGGAAGAAAATGTAATCAATGCACTACATAAGAAATAGGATAGGATCTCTAAGGGGTTTGGTTGGATACATTATCTTCACAATAGCAGGTTGTTTTGCTTGGAGATGGAAACAATAGAAACCCTTGCACTTCCCCTAGTGCAAACTCCCTTGCGCCTTGGATATAATAGATATTTGATGAATACAAGAGAATCTTTCAAGTGTTGATGATAGGTCAAAGTGACCTATCCTCAAAAGTGATTAAGGCAGATAGATTTCACTGCTAAAAACACATGTTAGTCAAGGACTTGCTCCCTTCTTGCTTGCTGATCTCTCAAACTTGTTTCTCAAAAGTGAATAAATAGCAATGGATGAATAAGGATTCAATTTTCCTTCTTTTATAGAGTTGAGATTGCATGAACATGCTTTTGCATGGATGCATCTTAAATTGCATGAACTTGTTTTTGTATGCATGCAACTTAAATGACGCATGTCACATGCAACTTGAGTTATGGCCTGCATGCTCTGAATGTCAGTTGATAATTGATCCGATGGCCCTCTGTTATCTATTGATGACATAATATTGTTGCTTATGTTGTTGTTTTATCCCATGTGGCGTCAATCATTAGTTATTCCCAGCTTGTCAAAACAGAACATTACATGGTATTCATTGTCATTTGTTGATGTTGCATATGTCTTGCTAGATTTGGATAAAAAACACATTGTCCATCTTCACATTCCTTTAGAATAAAATAGTTAAGATTTTTTAACATACCCAAATCCTCATTGTCTCCCAAAAAAAAAAACAAACCAAACCTTGTATTAACCAAAGTTTCCCTCCATATGATTTTCAAGTCCAAACTCAACATTAGCAGGTGCTAATCTCAAGCTTGACATGGAATTTGAACCTATAATTCCTCTATATTGTCCTCTCATTTAACATATAGTTCTCCTATATTGCATAGACATAACACTACAAAACTCTAGAAAACCACACACTCATAGTATACATAAAGAAACCTAAATAGTTTTCATGTGGCTTCGTTAGGGTGTACAACTTTTATAAAAGAATTCGATTTATTGTAAATGTATTTTTTTAGTTCTCATATAATCTCGCCCATTTTAGGGAATTTTTTAAATGTTAAGCTCTCTTTTAAAAAAAATGTCTTGCCAAAAGATTATATGAGAAGTTTTTTTTCTCCACAAAGTTAAAAATCTAGTCGACCACAATCTAATTCAACTTTCAAGCGATACCTAAAAGTCTCATTGCAAAAGACTCAACATTGGTTTCTATATAAACCCAATTCAATATGGAGCGTTTCAAATAGTGAAACAAAATGGTTGGTAATACCTTAAGTTGGATCCACACAATACTTGTATTACAAAAAGCACTACATCAAATAATACAACACAAAGTATTGTGTTACAAAAAGTACTACATCAAAGATCAAATATTTAATAATTCCATACAACACAAACAAAAAGCACTACATCAAATATCAAATATTTAATAATTCCATACAACACAAAGTGAAGGACACATTGGGTGATTAATAATTCCATACAATACAACACAAAGTGAAGGACACATTTGGTGATTAATAAGATTAAATATTTAATAATTACATACAACACAAAGTGAAGGACACATTGGGTGATTAATAATTCCATACAACACAAAGTCAAGGACACATTGGGTGATTAATATAATGGATATGAGACCATTTATATAATGTGATAAAGATAGGAGATGTGACCTTTCAAGTCACGCCTAATTTATTCTAAAGTACTTAATATTCTACTAAGTAAATGTTTATTAACACTAACTCCACCTTAACCTTAACATTGAGATAAGGAAGGGGCATTATAATGATACCTCTTGATGACACCTTATCTTTTATCTTAAGAATTTTTTATTTTCATCATACCCTAAATTAATAAACAAATCTTGAATTTGTATAATGTTGATGGACCTTAATGTGATTGGATTTGAAATGGTAAACTATATGACAAGCAAGATAAATAGCAACCTTATTATTGCATTAAGGTGAAGCTAGATACTCTTGACAAAGTCCAAGCTCATTCACTAAAGCTGAAATACAAATGACTTAATATCTTGTTTTGACAATAGCTCTATATCAAGCCTAAGTAAAAGAGGAGAACTTGTAAATTTTTTCTTACTCAACCAAGCAACATGACCTAAGTTGACCTAAGTTAAGTTTTAGTGTCTACTACCCTTTATTTCAAGTCCAATCAAAATCAATGTCTCCAAACAAGGTAGCCTCACTACCATAAGAGTATTGTATACCAAACTAATATGTGCACTCATCATATCTGAGGTTTATTTTTATTTTCAACCAATGTCTTTCTTTTGGTTCATGCATGCATTTGGAAACTAGATTGACAACAAAGGTGATATTTGGTCTGCCATGAGTTAAATATAGTAGACTTACCTTTAAATTATCAATAAAAAGTGGCATCCTACATTGGGAGAGGTACACAACTAGTAGTTAATTTAAGTCCAAACTAAAAGGTGGTATAACAAGTTTGTATAGTATTCCATATGAAATATTTTAAGAAGATCAAGAGCATACATAGGATGGGAGATAACAATTCCATCATCAAGTTGTGAAATATAAGAAAGTGGTGCAAAAAGCCTAATTAGTGAATCATTTCAAATGTGCTCATGAGTTTCTCCTTTACATCAAGCATCATATTGACACAAATTTCCACAAGAATTAGATCATCTACATATCGAACAAGTATGAGGATTTCACTATTGACATGTTTTACATTAAAATTTGGATCCGACCAGCATAAATTGAAACCATTAGCAAGAACAAACTTATCAATATTTATGTACCAAGCCCTACAAGTATGTTTCAACCCATTCAAAGACTTCTTCAACTTACAAACAATTTTATAAGAGTCGAGATAAAAAAAATGCTAGGGGTTTTTTCCCATAACCTCCTAAAAAAGATCTCCAGTCAAGAAGACTTCATATCCATCTATTGAACTTCCCAGTAAAAACTAACAACTAGATTAAAGATATTTAAATGGTATCCGTATTTGGCACTAGAGTAAAGGTTTGCATACAATCAAATACTTATATATGAGATAAACCTTCTATGTCCATTAAAGAATATATGCACATCCATCTAGTGAACTTCCTAATGACAGCTAGAAACCACTGAAAATAATTTAAAAGGTATCCATCTTAGCAACTGCATCAAAGGTTTATGTATAGTCACAATTCCTTCCTTCTTTATGAAAGACCTTGTGTGACCAAGTAGGCTTTGTGCTTATCATTTCTACCATTCAAAGTAAACTTTGTTTATACATCCATTTACATCCAACTATAATATTCTCAAGTGGAAGAGGAACCAACACTCCGGTATGGATTTTCGTCAAGAAGTTGCATTCATATGCCACAACATATTTCCCCCTTAGTTTCCACACTGTTATCATGTAAAATGGCACTTCTCAATCCGAGTACTGACACACAAAAGAACAAAATGGATTGAAGTAACCAAAACACTACAGATGGGCATGACCTTTGATACATCATTACCTTACCAGCTGGATTTATTTTTTGTATGGGCATTAGGTTGAATATGTGACTATTATCATAAAAACTCGTGTATCATACATGAGTATGTGCATTGCAACTCGTGTTTACATCATTAGGGCTTGCACCCACGAGTTTCCTTAAAGCAAGTCGTGTATCATACACGAGTTTCTAGTATTAATAGTCGTGTATTCCTTAATCCAAAGATAAAAATATAAACACGATTAGTCAAGGATAGTTGGGACCTTAATCATAACTATCCCAACTTCCTCAACCATCTCAACCTTCGTAACATCTCTCTTTCCTCATGTATAAATAGAGGGTAGGGGTTGAGGCTAATGAATCATGAGTTATAGAGCAAAGTTATGCTCGTGGTTTGCCTTCAGATATCTTGGAGAAGCAGAACTCAGTGTCCTTGGTTAGCAAAGGAGCACTTGTCTTAGATGTTGGGTTGTAATCTCACCTCACTTGTTTATCAATAAAGAAAGTTCTTCTTCGAATATTGTGTCTTTTGCACTCTTATATATTGTGATTTCTAAATTATCTTATTGCTTCATTATAAGTGTGTTATTTCATTAACAATTTATATAATATATAAGATATTGCAGGAAAGATCTTGTTCTTTGTAGGTGATTGGAGATACCCTGGAAGCTGTGGAAGCAATTTGAAGAGAAGAAGAAAAGTTAGGATTGACCGTCATAAATAAGGTATGCCCAATTTCTTCCTATTTCTATTTCAAATTTTGAAATGGTTGATTGTATGCAAGTTAATTTAGTAAGTTGGTAACCCCAGAGATCCTAGGTTATAAGGGTGTTTTTTCCTAAACAACAAAATTGGTGACTCCACTGGGGAGTCCAACCTATTTTGGGTCCTCTCTTTCGGATTCTAGTTTTTGCTCCGTCTAATTCTGTTGTGATTTGTTTTAATTTTACCTTTGATTTCCAGTATTGCATGTTCAGAGCATATCTGTCAGTTGCTTTTCTTTTTGAAAATTTTTGCTAGCATACGTGGGTTGCCTTGGTAACAGTCGTGTATTGCACTTTGTATATGCGGGTTTCTTTAGTGGCAGTCGTGTATGGTCTGCAAGTTTCCTTTATGACAGTCGCATATTCCTGTAAGTGTCTGTGAGTTCAAAAGGTTGTTTCTTGTCCTTGTTTTTATGATCTCTTAGATGCTTGTGAAGGTTCTGTTTTTGGCATGATACTATGGTCTTAGGTCTGTACATTTCACTGCTTGCTTGGATAGTCAAGTCTTTGAGTGTTTTTGTTTGATTTCTTCATTAGTGAATGTGTTAGGTCCTCCTACTTGGATTTTTGGTCTGAGTACTTGTGTTTTTGGGTCATTGATCAGTCCTTTTTAACTCTGATATGCTCTATATTGATTTTAGTGGTTTGAGTTAGCCATTCTTTTCGTTTTTGGATCTATTAGTATTTGAATTGGTAGTTTCGCCAAGTCTAGGTTTTGAGCCATTTCTTCTTGTTTGGTTGAAGTGTGTTACTATGGGGTCTGATTGCATCATTTACTATTATATGATTAGGTTGTTCAAACTCACTCAATTTGCATTTACTTGCATTATAGTTTTTGAATTTTTAAAAAGAAAAGATAAGAAAAAAAATTCCCCTTTTTGCATTAGGTTGCATTTAGTTATTCTTTTCATTATTTTTTCAGGGAAAAAAAATAGTCTTGTAGTTTCTCTTTTGTTTAAAATTTTCATTAACTTTCATTTGAAAAGAAAAAGAAAAGAAAAAATGGCATTATATTTGCATTTGCTTTGAAAAAATTCATACACCACTTTTGCTTTCTTTCTGCTGAGTTTACAACATCATAAAGTCTCATCCTGCTACCTTTGACTAATACAGCCCTTTAAAAAGAACGATTAACTAAAATTTTACTAGAAAGTTTCTTTTTAAGGCTGATACATCAACTAGCTCAGGCTAGGCTTGTGGACTACAGAGTTTTAATTGTCCATAAGCATTTGATTTCAAACGTAGTGTCCTTTCATTAGGTAAATCCTCTTATACAAGAGACCAACTGGAAAACTCCCCTCACACAGGAGTTAAGCATGAGGTCGCATGAGAACTTGGTTGAGGACATAACCCTCCACTTCCTTGTTTGATCGTATACCAGGATTGCTATGTGTTTGGGGATCTTGTCAATACCACCTCTTGGGCCCCATGCAGTGTCGATGTTGACAGGGTTTCAGGATTTGCTACCCTACCCATGCTTAAGGATCAGGCTTGCGACTGTTCTACCAGACTCTCGGTGTAGTTGTCTTAGCCTTTACTTTCTTGACACTATAGATCATACACATGTGTTATTGGAAGGTTATTTTTAGTACACCTTGGAAGGTAACCCCAGTAGACAGCTTGGGAGGGCGGTTGGGTGACTCCAACGCTTGTGCCCAGGAACATCTTCATGGGACGCCAAGTAACCATCTTTCAGTCTTCACTGGTTGGACCTAGGCCCTAATCATCCTAGTCTTTCCTTTGGAAGGTGTACCTTATATCTGTTGTGTCTATGTGACTTTAGGACATTTTTAGTGAGTGTTGTTTGGTTTGTTTGTGTTTATTTTTCCTTTAGGTGTGTGTGAGTCAAATTTATAGTTGTGGAGGATCAACCTCTTCGTAGGTCAAGAAGGTTGCAAAACCTTCCTCCATCTGTTACAGTGGAGCCTCCATTTCCCCCTCAAAGGCGGAGACTAGATACTAACAGTTATTTTGAACCAGTAGGAGTTAGTGAAGTTCTAGGTGAACCGGAACTTAGGATTAACCAGGAAGAAACAACTGCAATAAATATTGAAGACTTACATGCTGACGAGTTTGCAAGAAATTTTAACCCACCTCTAACTGACTTAAACGGTCATGTGATCGTCCAGGTTCTACCTTTTAGTTCACCTCTGATTGTTGTTCCTGTGAGCAGAGTTATGTCTAGCTCTGGAAAGGGTATTTCTACCCCAACTTTAGTCATTTTGGTTGGTGGAGTCCCACCTCCCCCGGTTGGTGCTCCAAGACCAAGTGCATCTACTACACACCTGTCACCAAGTAGCTGAGTGGTTCAACCACCGACTCCCTCTAATGTAGTAGATACGTCTGGTGGGGTGGTCAATGGGATTCCTAATGCACCTTTTTCTTCCCCCTCCTTTATGCAAACTGCTCAAAGTGGTCCAAGTGGATCCTCCTCGTTCATCCAGGGTTTCCCATGGAATGGGGGAACATTCCCCCATCCACTCCTTATGTAGGTCCCACCCGCATACAATTGGTATGAGTCCATTGTACCTTTGATTTATCAGACCAAACCAGCTAATGAGATCTTGGGGGTTGTAATGTATGCATCTTTGATGGGCATATTTGATATCCTAGCCCCTATAAACTATCTAGGTTCTACGAGTGTAGGGAAGTCTATCGCGACAGTTGTCGATATATCTGATCCTTGGGTCCTTACTTACTGTCATGAACCTCGAGTGCCTTTATCTACAGTGGAAGTGTCTTATCAAGCTATTGTGGATACCATTGTTGATCCTATCTCGACTCCTTCTACAGTCTCGGAGGAGTCGGAGGAAGCTTATATGCCCGCCTGGATGGAGAACTCTTTATATTCATATGACTGCTTAGACATGGTTTTGCCTTAGGATGAAGCCATTTTGGAAGCTATGAGTAGGTGAGATAATATTTTTGAAGATCTGCACCATAAGTCCTACTTTATTTCAGAACTAAGCAAAATTGAGAACCAAGAGTTCCATGTGAGATTGGCGAAATATGTTCATTTACCAATTAATCCTTTACCAAAGGAGGGAATATTTCTTGAGGGGAATATGGCAAATATCTCTATTACCATTCTTATCAACATCTTTGCAAACCCTAACATCATAGAAAATGTGCATATCGATGCAAACTGCTCTCCGGAGGAGATTGCCATATATACTACCTTGTTTAAGGAATTGCGTGATGTGTTTTCCTGGTCATATGAGGAGATGCCAGGCATAGATCCATCTATTGTAGAACACGAAATCTGGACTTACCCCGATGCTAAACCTGTTCAACAAAATCTTTGACCTATTAATCCACGGAAAGCGGCAGCCGTCAAGGCTGAGGTGGAAAAATTGTTGAAAGTAGGGTTCATTTACTCAATTGCTTTGACGAAATGGGTATCCAATCCCGTTCCTGTTGATCAAAAACAAGGGACATAACGCGTGTGCACTCATTTCCATGACCTAATTAAAGCATGTCCCAAGGACAATTATCCCACGCCCTTTAATGATCAGATCATTACTGCTTATGTGGGTAGCGAAGTATTTTCATTTATGGATGGCTTTTCTGGATATAATCAAATCCAAATCAAGCTGGAAGACCAACATAAAACGGATTTTATTTGTCCATGGGGTACCTTCGGGTACAAGAAAATGCCCTTCGATTTGAAAAATGTTGGAGCCACCTTTCAGCAGGAAATGAACTTTGTCTTCCATAATATCAAGAATATTGTCGAGCCATACTTGGATGATTTGCCTACCGATTCTCACAAGAGGAGGGACCATCCAGATCACCTTCGCTTGATTTTTGAATGATGTAGACATTATAAAATACACTTGAATCCCCACAAGTGTGTTTTCTTCATTGAGTCAGGGAGGCTACTAGGGTTTATCATGTCAAACAAAGGAATACAGGTGGATCCTTTGAAAGTTTAGGCTATTATAAATCTGCCTCCTACTTGTTACATCAGGCAACTACAGATCCTACAAGGGAAATCTAACTTTATTCGACTTTTTATAGTTAATAATGCCAAGATAGCTAAGGGTTTCATGCGCTTGCTTAAGCAAGACACCCCGTTTCTATGGGATGAAACCGCACAACTTTCATTCAAGGCATTGAAAAAGGCTTTGTTGTCAGCTACTTTATTACGTCCACCAGATTACTCTAAAGACGTTATATTGTATATGGTTGCGTCAGAGTCGACTATTGGGGTAGTATTGGTTCAGGAGGACGAAAAGCTCCAAGAGCATGTTGTTTATTATCTCAATCGTGCATTAGCTGGTCTAGAACTCAGATACTCCCACGTCAAGAAATTAACATTAGCAATTGTCTATGTTGCTTAGAGGTTGTGTCACTACATTTTACTGAGGACAACCATAGTGGTGGCAGATGTAAATCCTTTTCATTATGTTTTTTCCTGACACATAATCGGGGGGAAATTCAACAAGTGGACAGTCATTCTCCAAGAGTTTGACTTGGATTTATAATCTGCTAAATCCAAAAATTCCTTAGTTTTTGCAGAGCTTATCTCAGAATTTCCTACGAAAGAGAATGTAGTGGTGGAGGATGACTCATTCCCAGATGAGTATATCTTTCTGATTTCCACCTCTGATCCCTGGTACAGAGATATCCTTATATATCTCTAGACTTTGAAGTGTCCTACATCCTTCTCGAGGGAAGAATGACATAAATTGCGTATGAATGCGAAAAACTACCTGACCATCGGTGATACTTTATATCGTATAGGGGTAGATTTTATTTTGTGTCAATGCCTCACCTACGAGGAGGCTGAGCGTGTCCTAAATGATTCCCATAGCAAAGCATGTGGGGGTCATTTATCTAGGTTAGCAACAACCTAGAAAATTTTATATGTTGGTTATTTATGGCCCATGATCTTTAAGGATTGTGTGGAGGCTATGAAGCACTGTCATCCGTGACAACTTTACAGCAAGAAAATGCGGTGGCATCCTACTCTGTTGTTTCCTGACATTGCGGTGGGACCCTTCACTAAGCGGGGGGTGGATTACGTGACGTACAACCTAGTTTCTACTGGGTGACACAAATACATCATTGCTGTTGTAGACTACTTCACAAAGTGGGCAGAGGCAATGCCTACCTTCAAAGCAGATGGTGAGACGACACCTTACTTCGTGTTCAACCAAATCATTACTCATTTCGGTATACCGAAGGAGATTGTCACTAACCATGGAAGTCACTTTTAGAATAGTATGATGACCAAGCTGACTACTATGCTATGGTTTAAGCAAGATCACTCATCTTCCTTCTACCCGCAAGCGAATGGACAAGTAGAGGTGGTTAACAAAACCTTGAAAACCATTCTAAAGCGTACCATTAACACAAACTGATCAAATTGGCACATCATGCTATATCGTGCACTTTGGACGTACCGGAATAATGACAAGACTGCTACAGGTTTTTCACCTTTCCATCTTGTTCACGGGGTGGAAGCAATCACATCAGTCGAATGTGAGATTCCATCTCTTAAGATAGTTATTCATGTACTTCCTGACACTACTGAACTAGAAGAACGCTTGCTTCACTTAGAAAATCTGGATGAATGACGCAGAGATGCGTTGACATCAAACGAAGCTCACAAGAATAGGGTAAAGAACCAATATGACAAAGCAGTTAATCCAAGGGTTTTTTCTGAAGGGGAACTTGTTTTTCTCTAGAAGACAAAGAACCCCTTGGGGCAGGAAAATTCAAGTCTATGTGGTTAGGTCCCTACATCATGTCAAAGGTTTTGAAAAAGGGAGCGTACGAATTGACTAATTATGATGGAAATAAGTTGTGTGAGCCTAGAAATGGGCTCTACCTGAAGAATTACTAGGCATGGTGCTTGTTCTTGTATTTTTATTATATGTATTTTTATGTACAATAGTTAGCTGGTGTTGCTTATATAGTCAGTTGGTTGTTTCAGATGTCAGCCGATGGTTCGTAGGTTTTGCAGATGGCGCTAGTCGCCACACTTGTAACCTGCCTTCAGCCGCATGGGTTATCTATTCACCCTTAGGACATCTAGTTTCCTCTAGTGGTGCTTGCTTAGGTCCTGCTACTAATAATTTGGTCATGTACCAGGCAGTTATTGAGTTGTTATGGGATGTTTCACTTCGTGGCATTACCCGTTTGGAGGTCAGAATTGACTCTCAACTCGTGGTTTCCCAACTCAATGGAAATTATCAGGTGTGAAACCCTACTTTGTTATGTCAGCTTTTTGCATGTAAGATTACTTGAAAGAAGCTTTGAATATATTTCATTTAATCACATTCCAAGAAATGAAAATACAATCATTGATGCTTATGCGAATTACATATTAGACTGACACTTAACACACACTTTGTAAAATAAATATAGCATATGCATTTGAAAACATGTAAATAACCAGAAAACACACACACACACATATGTGTGTGTGTGTGTGTGTGTGTGTGTGTGTGTGTCCATAGATATATCAAGTTTTTGATCCGAAGATCCTATCATAATTGTATAAATATACAAAAAATAGGGTCGTAATCCATAGGTATGCCTATAGATCTAATCCTATTCCTCAGCCTCCTCGGTTGCGGCTGCCTCTTCGGCCTCCCTGTAATGTATAACGGCCCCGGATACCCTTCTAAGAAAGCGTATCCAAGTCATTGGAATCCCCACTACAAACTCCTGCATGACAATCAGGATCCGCTCTATCTGCATGGTAAGGACCCTTGGGTTAGCTTGGCCAGCTTCCCCTCGACAACTCGTCGTATACTCTGGTCCCTACCCTGTGTGGGATGCACAAATGTCCTAGGGTGCCCATCGGGGCATACAGGTCTGATATCTGCATTTAAAAACATTTAAAAAGGGATCAAAAATCTTATACATATGTATATGCATAACTTTATGATTAAAATTCATAAAAAATAGAATAACATAAAAAAGATAAAAATACCTATCTCTCCCCATGCCTCCCCTGGCATGAAGACAAGGTCATTGTCTCCTCGGAAGTCCAATCTGGCGTATGGTAATTGTTCGAGAGTCGGTACTCGCCTTTCCCACCATAGATATAAATCATCATCATAAACACTTTGGATTGAACCTCTGTCACCTTGATGGAGAAACACATCTCCCCATCTAGTGATTCTAGGCTAGCGAGGGGAGGGTGGTGGTAGTGCTACTGCAAAGGCTGATACCTGGAACTCTCTCAAAGAGGAACGCCACCAAAATGCTTACATACCTGAAGTTCTTCATGCTCCCTCTTTTGCAGTCAAAGAGTTGTTTTCTCATAATCGGGATCATACCCAAGCTCTAGTCAAATACTATACCCTGCATGCATTCCACTGCAATCTGCATCCGAGTCCAAGTGATCAAGCGCAGTGAAGAAGAACCGACAATCCTCACCACTGTGCTTACCATCACTTGTAATGGAAATCTAGTTATGTGAGCAATTAGGACACATGTCCCCTTCTTCTGTGTACCTGGTGGGGAATAAGTATCTATGTAGTCTTGAACACTTATAGGGTCACCACCCCTGCCAATACCCTCAAGGTTCACGGGCATGCCTCTGCAGGAAAGCCCTATAATGCAATAAATGTCCTCTACTGTGATCTCCAAGATCTCTCCTTGTGGATCAAACAAACCAAGGTCATGGTCCCAGTAATTGATAAGAGTCTCTAGTAAATGGACATTGTCCCTCATGTTGGAAGTACAATAGAACTTCAACAATCCACAATGTTGCAAAGCTTATAAAGTTGGGGCATCTCGCATTGCCTCTCGATCCATATCCTCATGCTCTCTTTCCCTCCACTCTAAAACCATCTTGTACCTGCCCAATGACCACTGTCAATCATTAGAATCCATCATTTTCTTTTGATTTTGGCCATTTTCCAACTTTTTCTAAGTCGCCCAGCATACGCGATTGTGCTTTAAGCACATCGCAGGTCATCTGCGGGTTTCTCTATAGAAACTCACGTATGAAATGTGTATATGCGACTACTATTGTAGAAAACCCGTGTATGTTATGTAAACTCATTAGGACTTGCACAAAATCATAAAATTTTACATAAAAATGAAAAATGGAGCAGATAGAAAGAAGGAGAAGGGAGAGATAACCAACCTGCAACTTGCGGAATTCGATTTGGTCCAGTGGTTTGTTCTCAGTGATCAACTGAAGTCAGAGGTAGAAAATTGCCAAGTTTAGTAATTTTCCAAAATGGTATGTCTATTTTTGTTTTTTGAAATATTTATAGAAAAAATTCAAAATTTTGACCCATTTCCTATAGTTTAAAATCATTTTTTAATGAATGGACTAATAACATGGGTTTTTGTTGATTGTAGCAAGTTTGTGATCACTAAAATTTGTTTTCCATCACATATAGGGTAGGATTTGGCCATTATTGTTGACATTGCATCTATACCTTATTTGTCATTAAACCCTAGGATCACTTTTTCATCCATGGACTATGGTGTCAAACCATTTTGACCTCATACATCATTGCTCCTACATGGATAGGGCCTCCTTCTCATGGGTACCCTAGTTTAGAACATGTTATTGTCTTTTTGGTACCCATGCCGCAGTTGTGCTAGGTTTGCGGGAGCCTTCCTAGTTGTTTTTCATGACAAAATGAGCCTCATTTTGCATTTTTTTACTAGCTATCCCTGTTATAAGGCTCCCCGCACTTATGTAGTTTTCTTTAGGCCTTGGTCCGACTCCTCAAAATAGACTAGACTGTCGAGTAAACTTGTTCATTCATACTCGTTAAGAATAAGTGAACGGGCATCCACATTGGTGGTAGTTTATTGCTTTTTAGGACCATGTGGAATATTTACGAAAAAGGAGCACTCTCTTTTCTTCAGAATTGAGAAGAGTATCTTTAGGCATAGGTTTATCACTTTTTTGAACTTGAGGGACTAAAATTACGGAAAAGGAACACCTGGTATGAGCTTAGTTTTCTCTTTTTCGTACTTTGGACCCAAACATGAAGAAGACTCTGAGTGTAATTTATGTCTTGGTCATGCTCGCAAAACCTAAAGAACAAAGCATTGAGTTGAGTGTTGTAAGCCCCATTTCTCGTAATCAAATGGATCTTTCTGAGTGATCTTGCCTTCCTTCACACTCGATAAACTCAGAATACCTATCGCTTCTGAAGGTGCATCGGTCTTGTATTATTTTACCCCTTTTTTGAACCTTGCCGACTAAGTACAAAAAAGGTATACCTTAGTCGTCCGAGAGCTAAAAGAGTTCTTATGTGGATTGTTTTATACTTTTTCGGCCTTGGGAGAATAAATTGTACGAAAAAAGCACCCCCTAGAGTCTTCTTTAGAGTTTTCAAACTCTCAAAATATGAAAACACCAACGAGCATGTACTAGTTCGAGCTCATAAAATCCATGAATCAGTGACATTATCAAGCATTATTCTCTCCCCTCTTCAAGCTTGTAAAAAATGAAGAGAGACTCAAGTTAACTTTCCTGGATTCATTAAAATTTAACCAGAAAGATAAGGAAAAATTACTCTCTTTGGGTTATAAATAGTGGTAGCATGTCATCCTTGAAAAAATCACTCTCTGAACTTTCTGATACTCATGTCTCAGTTTACACTTTCAGCTCAGTTATTACTTCGAGTTTTTATTCCTCCACTTGTCCTTTATACATGGGGAATATGATCATGTCTCCTAAATGACAGATAAGTCTAGTTGTCCTATCTGCAAGTCAAAAGCTGCCTTGGGTCATCTCTGTGTCATGATCATTGTTCAAGGATCTGTCCCTTCATCTAATAATTATCATGATTCCCATCATTATCCTATCTGATAATTACTTGTGTATACCTTCTCATATCCAGTTTCCTAGTCACTCTTGTGATATGTTGAAGGATTCATTGCCCTCCTCCTCACATCGTGATTTCTCATCAGCGTCTCCTCAAGACGAAGACCTAGAGTTTTGACGATGGTACCTTAGGATTCACCGCCATTATTGGTGAACTCCTTTGCTTCAGTTTTCGGCATCACACATTTAATCACATCCTGTTGAATTCCTTCCATGTTCAAATTCAGCACATCTATTCACATGGTATGGATTGTACTGGTTCCTTTAGATTTGGACGAAGACCTTAGGTTCACCTCTATAACCTAAGTTGCGCAAGATTGTGTTATGTTCAACTACACTGCTTCCATATTTTGAAGACTCATCATTGTATATTGTGGCTTCGATCCACCTCTGTAATATACATGGTCTTGTTATCTGTATCATATGATGTAATCAATATTGTAAAAGATCTAGTGTTCTGTTTTATTGAACATGGCATCCTTAGATATGATTTTGTATATGACTTTGATAAGTATTTATTTCAGGTACCTCCCTACTGCCTTGGTAATTGAATTCTCCAAGATTAAAATATTGTAACATATTTCGGCCATCGCTTCCCTCTGACCTCACACATTAGGGGGCATCTGTTATCATGTAAAATGGCACTTCTTCGTTCGAGTACTAACACCCAATGTGTCAGCACAAAAAAGGACAAAATGGATTGAAGTAACCAAAACACTATAGATGGGAATGACCTTTGATACATCATTACCTTACGTGTTGGATTTATTTTTTGAATGGAAATTAGGTTAAATATATGACTATTATCATAGCAACCCGTGTATCATACGGGAGTATGTGCATTGTAACTCGCGTATACATCATTAGGGCTTGCACCCATGGGTTTCCTTAAAGCAAGCTGCATATCATACGCGACTTTCCAGTATTAATAGTCGTGTATGCCTTAATCCAAAGTTAAAAAATACAATCACGATTGGTCGATGATAGTTGGGACCTTAATTATAACTATCACAACTTCCTCAGCCATCTAAACCTTCGTAACCTCTGTCTTTCCTCATGTATAAATAGAGGGTAGGGGTTGAGGCTAATGAATCATGAGTTATAGAGCAAAGTTATGCTCATGGTTTTCCTTTAGATATCTTGGAGCAGCAGAACTCAGTGTCCTTGGTTAGCAGAGGAGCACTTGTATCAGAGGTTGGGTTGTAATCTCACCTCACTTGTTTATCAATAAAGAAAGTTCTTCTTCCAATATTGTGTCTTTTGCACTCTTATATATTGTGATTTCTGAATTATCTTATTGCTTCATTATAAGTATGTTATGTCATTAACCATTTATATAATATATAAGATGATGCAGGAAAGATCTTGTCCTTTGCAGGTGATTGGAGATACGCTGGAAGCTGTGGAAGCAATTTGAAGAGAAGAAGAAAATCTAGGATCGACCATCATAAATAAGGTATGCCAAATTTCTTCCTATTTCTATTTCAAATTCTGAAACGGTTGATTGTCTGCAAGTTAATTTAGTAAGTTGGTAACCCCGAAGACCCTAGGTTATAAGGGTGTGTTTTCCTGAACAACAAAAACCTTCTTCAAAAGGTTGAGGATCACATGTGGCCATGACCCTAGATATAAAAGTGAAGTGAGATTGATGTTTCTAAGCATGCATCTTCCAAGTCTCACTTGGTTTTCGTAAGCTTCTTCAACCTAGGGAACTAACTACCTTATTTCATAGTTGGCATTCTTTTAACAATGGGTATCTCCTTGAATTTTAACCATAGTGGATAAGGTTCTCTCCACACCCAAGAAATCTCGTAGTTGTTTCTATTCCATACCCCAATAACAAGAGAGTATCTCGGTGGCTTATGGGCTATTCCTAGTAACTTAGAGCCATTGATTTTGCATAGTTGATAGAAAATACAATATCTTACTACTTGCTCCTTGCAACATATGTGACGTGTTCCCTCTCAATTTGAGATGTGTTTCCATTCCAAAATACCAAGGATCACATGCTATGACCCTGCACATAAGAGCAACTTGAGCTCAACTTTTTTTGGAAGCATCACCTACCTCAAGTGTTTTCATAGCCCACTTTGGGGAACGAGAGTCTTCAATACAAGAATATACAAGTGAACAAGAAGCATCTAGATAAGGATTAACCATTACCGTATCATCATCATAATTGGAAGCATCACCTACACTAAGGAACAATGGAACACCAATGGGAGAAGATATGGTAGAATCAAAAGGTTGATTGATATAAATATTTAAAAAGGATAACTTTTATTCAAAGACTATCTTTTTAAATGATGGCATTTGACTAATAAAGGGGTCATATAAGCAAAATGACTTGGACTCCGCATTGTTTCCAACAAAGATACATTGTATGAAACTTGGCTTCCATTTTCTTCAATTTTTAATCTGATGTGTGAGCAAAAGCACCACAACAAAAAACCTTGAAATGAGAAATAATATGATTTACTTTCCAATCCTTGTCTAGTGATTCTTTTAAATATGAGACAACAAGTCCTAAATTACTCCTTAAGATTTTCAAGTACAGATGTGGTTGATCCAAAATCCAAGGGAAATAGGGGATCATAGTGCTTGTGCCCCACATTCAGGTCAATCCAAACCCTAATGGAAGCAAGGATCATAGTTCTTTTCCCCCATATTCATAGGTAGTGGATCAACAAGCTTGAACCATGTTCTTGGAAACTTCCCTTGAAATCCATAATCTCCAAAAATCACATTTGTCACACCTTATCCCTTAATGTCGAGAATTCATGCCACAAGAAAAGCATCCATCAGTGGTTGTATAAATGTTGCAATGTATTTGATCATTGTATTGATTTATTTATTTCTAAACTTCACAGTCGACAAAATTCCCACCCTAGAGCAACAAATTTTCTATAGTTTTGACCATAGGCCGAGACATTGTACATAACTCAATAGTTGGTATATGGTTAGAATGTCGTTGAAGTTATGTAAACATTACATTGTACAACCATCATCATATAGACATAAAGCAACAATCAAAATATTCTCAGTATGACACGTTGTAACCCGATGGTCCTAACATGCCATATTTTGAAATGATATTGCATGACATCGTAATAACATCAATATTAGCACAAAGCAATATTCAGAAGCTTATTAGTATGCCACGTGGTGACCTGACAGTCCTAGACATGTTCGAATGATGTCATTATAACATCACAAACATAAATTGAAATGATTTTTAATGTGACACGTGCTCACATGGATGGTCGAAAGGGTGTCATCCATATGTCACAAGATAGATGGATATCCACTTTCAAGTGGTTGGGAGGGTGACATGTAGTCATGCAATGTATCATATGGTTGTTGTTTAAGAGTTGAAAGAGCGACAAAACCTAGAAAAAATCATATTTTGAAGATTTCCACATTAGCAATAAAATGTGTTGAAACTCATACAATAAAGCAATATTTGATAAAAATGTTAGTTTCATGACAAAATATCCCTAGGATTAAAAAAACTATATTTTGACAAATGTTCTCAAAATAATTGTTAGCAAACTATCGGAAGTTGCACCTATATGGGGTAGCATTTTATTTATAATACCCACCATGCCCACAGTCTAGACATATATCTTTTTCTATGTATTTGCCTTTGTAAAGAACATAATATTTGAACAAGCGTGGTAAGATACATACTCATCTCCCAACAAATTCAAAATTGTATTTGCCCATTCACAATTGCTAGGAGGAAATTGCCACATGGTAGTACCTTTTCTTTTAATAACTTGCAATTAGCAAGCAATATAATTGTACATTGTCATTAAGCATGCATAAAATCTCGTTTCAATGTTTATTGTGTAACAATATTCATTCAAATATAGGGGAATTAATGGTTAGTTATTTTGGTAATGTTGAAAAACACACATATGACATATGACACATTGCAGTCAAGTTGTACAATAACATAGTTTTCCCTAGTTGGTCGACCCAACCCATGTCTAAATAGGCTGGTGATGGAAACATATTGCAGGATTTCAAAGAAGGTATTAGTGATATGTGTATTGTCCTTGAGATCATCTTATTTTGATGCATCTAACAATATTCCCTAAAAAACATAGGTATCCTCATAAGGAATCATTCATACTTTCTTATGTATCATTGTTTTGTTCCCAACATTTGAAGAACTACTACTGCTATAAACAAAAGAAATAAGAATGATACCACTACCACCCGTAATGTCACCCCATTTATAAGAATAAAAAAAGAAATAGATATCAGAAACCCCATAATCCAATTGACCACAAAAAGAGAAAACCTAACATGAAATAACATAAGTCTTAAATACAACCAACTTGTCTAATCATGTAATATGCCTAAACCCATAAATTCATAGAAAAGATAGAAAATACAAGAAAAATAGATGGAATAGAAAACAATGTTCACTTGCCTTTTCAAGGGGGGAACCTCCAAGAGCACTAGATTCAAATACAATGACAATTATTGGCTTCACATTGCATATCTTACTACTCTATATATAGTACGTCAATAGACCAATTCTAACTATTTGTGGTCCTACTATTAATGAGTTCGACCACCTAATGGCCTTTAATAAATAAGGACAACCATTTTACATTAAACAATTACCCACTAACTAACTAATGGGCCTTATCGACTTGTGCATAGATAAAGTAGGGGGGTTAGTGTAGGACCCTAACATGTCCTCCCCCTTCAACAGCAACATTGTCCTCAATGCTAGAGATGGGGAAACTAATGCAAAATTGTTGATGGTTCTCAAGTGAGGTATCCTTCCATTAAATAAAAACTTCACGGATAGTGCACTAACACAGTTGACACTCCCTAGTGTCTAAAAATGCTTCTGGTTGAATCCAAATGGATCCTTCTTCATCTAGTTCTTGTAAGGTAGATTGAACTTAACAATTCAAACCCACTACCTTCTTCAAACAAGAGACATGAAATACCAGGTGAATCTTGGAGTGTGTTGGGAGTGTTAATTGGTAGACGACCTGACCAATGCATTGAACAATATGATATGGGATAACTTTGGTGCGAGCTTTTGATGGCCTTTAACTTTGAGAGAGATTTGCTTATAGGTTGGAGGCGAAGGTACACATGGTCGCCTTCTATAAATGAACACTATGAGCAGTTCTAGCCATCTTTTTTCTTCATGCATTTTTGGGTGATTGCCAAATTTTGCTTGAGTGCACAAGGAGTGACATCACAGTTATGAAGCAAATTATCAATCGAATGCACTTTAGAAGCACCTGGTAGATAATAAACCATTGAGGGTGGTTTTATGGCCATAGAATGGTTCATATGTTGTCATTTTTCTAGCCTCGTATAAGTGTTATTATACCACCATTATGCTAATGGTAACCACTATGCCCATTGTAGCTACTTTTTAGATGCAAAACATTGCAAATAGGTTTCAAGGCACTTGTTGAATGTTTTTTTCTGACCATCTGCTTATGGATGATAATATGTGCTCATTTGCAACTAGGTGCCTTGTACTTTAGATAGTTCTTGCCAAAATTTGCTCATGAATGTAGGATCATGATCCAATACAATGGAGGTATCCATGCCATGAAGTTTGAAAATCTATTCTAGAAACATTTGGGCCACTGTTGCTAGGGTAAATGGTTGCTGGAGAGCACAAAAGTGGGAATATTTGGAAAGTCAATCAACTACCACCAAGATGATTGATTTTTTATCTACATTTAGAAGACCACCAATTAAATCCATGGAATGTCACTCTAATATTGGCTATGATTGGTAATGGTTGCAATGCCCCAGGAATCTTAACTATCTCACCCTTGTTCCTTTGGAAAGTGTCACACCATGTTACAAAATTAGGCAAGTGTCATGTGCATAAGTTTTATGAAATATCGAGTGACTTGCTAGAGGAGATGACCACAAATTTGTTAATATTATTTGTTTTAAGGTAAATTTAGGTACCAGGAAAAGATGAGTTGTATATTGTAATGTATCATGTTGCTAAGTGTAACCCTAGGGAGGGTTTGGATACTCTTGGAGGTGCTTAATGAGCTGATATGTAGTATCATTTGTTAGCCATTCTTATCGTGCTTCCTTTAATAATTCATGCACTGGAGAGGATAAGGCAAAGAGTGATCCTTCTTCCTCATGTTTCCTTAACAAGAAATCTTCCACAACATTGTATTTTCCCTTTTTATAGATGTTTTCATAATCATATCCAAGCATTTTGGTGACCCATTTATGTTGCTCTAGGGATGACAACCTTTGCTCCAAAAAAAATTAGGATATGGTGGTCTATCTTGATCTAGAAGTGTTTCCCTATTAGATGCGATCTCCATACTTCAACTACATGTATGATGGCCATCACTTCTTTCTCATAGTTATACTTCCACAAGTTCTTCTCACACAACTCCTTACTTGTGAATGTTAAGGTTCTTTCGCCTTGCATTAAAACTACACCCAATACTTTTCTGGAGGAATCACGCTCCAATACAAAAGTCTTAGAAAAAATAAGCCTAACTAAGATTGGTGCGGTGCACATGGCTTGATTTAGAATTGATAATGCTTTTTTTGCCACTCTGTTCCATGCAAAGGCATTTTTCTTGAGCAGGGTTATCAATGGGGATGCAATTTTACCATGGTACTTCACTAACTTTCTATAGTAGCCTGGAAGGCCTTAAGACCCATGTAAGTTCTTTAAGGTTTTAGGGTGGGTCCATTATTGCATTGTTGCAATCTTCTCGGGGTCCATTTTCACCCCATCTTATCCAACAATGTGACCCAAGTATTCAACCTTTGAGACCCCAAAAGCACATTTGGAGCGCTTGATGAATAATTGATGGTCTCGAAGGAGTTGTAAGGATTTATCAACATGTTGTATACGGGAATCCCAAGTTTTGCTATAAAATAAAATGTCATCAAAGAAAATCCTGATTTGGTGGTATCATGAATGAAGGTCAAGTTTGGTGAAAAATTTAGCTCGATGGAGCTCATCCAAAAGGTCATGTATCAGTGGGACAGGAAACTTATCTTTGATGGTCAAATTATTGAAGGAATGAAAAATAGCACACATGCAATAATCACATTATTTCCTTAAAACCATGACCATCGGGAATGAATATGGGCTAGTGTTGGGATGTATGACTCTTGCCTCTAGTAACTCATGAATTATCTTTTCAATTTCATTCTTTTTGTGAAAATGGGTGCCTATATGGTTGTACATTTGGTGGTTGACTACCTAAAAACAAGGGAATATCATGATCATGCTCTCCTGTAGATGGGGGTAAGCCCTTTGGTGTCTCAAAGGCCAATTGATGTTTGTTCAAAACCCTTTGCAAGTTAGTATGGATTTCAGGTGTGATGTTTTCCAAAGACTGGATGGCATGGAAGTGAGCAATAATTCCAAAGTGACATTTCTTCAATAAATTTTCCATCCGATGAGAACTTGTGATATCAAGGGAGCTTGCTCAAATCCCTTTGAGAGAATGAGTATGAGAGTCCTAAGTAAAACTCAAGTATAATTCTTTAAAGTCCAGGGTAACTGGGCCAAATGTACATAGCCATTCTACCCTAAAATCTATATCACAACCACCCATATCTATGGCCAACATATGGGTTTTGATATGATAATTACCCAAATGGATTTTTATATTTTCACAATACCCTTGACATTTCATCATCCCACCATTAGCTATCATAGTTTTAAAGTTGGGGAATGGATGGACATCAACCAATTGTTGGTGAATTGCCACTATCAACCAAGACTACCCCACAACTACCGTTTGCAATGCTTGATGTAACCTCAAATTTTCAAGGTTTTTAGAGATGAAATATTGGATAAAGCATGAAGAGAGATGAGTGGTTCTTCTTGATGGACTTCAATTTCCACTTCTTCTTGCACAATAGGATTTTCTTCAATAGCCTCAAACTTAGGGGTATCTTCCATAATGATATCTTCAAAATTGGTAGGACCTATCACATCAACATGGAATAACTTTTGTTCTTTATATTTATGACATAGAGCATACTTTTCATCAAAATTGTATCAAAGTCGTCATTTTTGTTGGTCTGTCATTTTTTTTTTTTTATAATCTGGAGACAACTTATGTACTTTTTAGGGAGGAGAAGGGATTCTTCTCGAGGAATTGACTTGTGAAGGGCGTGAGTGAGGAATGAAAGAAGGTTTGTTGGTTTGTGCATTGATCACCGTCTATGCTTCTAGATATCTCTACGATGTCTCCAACCAAGTAGTGTGATGTGGCATTTTGACTTGTGCTTTGATTGCCTCCTTAAGGCCACCAATGAAACATTATTTTGAGAAATAATTTGTTAAGTTCTCTATATAGATGGCTAATTGCTCAAAGGTTGAAATAAAGTCTATGACGTATCTTGTTTATTGTAAGTTGGTAAGACACACCAAAAAGTGAGGATCTCGCTCATAACACTCATGGATAGATTTAACAATAAACTCCAAGCAATGAAGTGCCCATACAACTTTTTATGCCACTCCCACCATTGTCGTCTTTTTGGATCCAAATACAAGACCCTCATCTTAAGTATCATCATGCCATCTATAATACCATGAAGATAAAATTAATGTTCCATTTTAGTAACCCATCCTAGTGGGTTAGAACCATCAAACTTGTTTAATTCTACTCCAGGAAAAAAATTCTAAGTCTTATTATTCATAGAGTGTGGTTTATCACTATGAGGACCAAATGGAGGTTTATGTTGGCTAAATAATCCTGAATAATAATTTTCTTCATGTTGTGTCTCATTGTGTTGTGAATTCCCACGTTCTTTTGTATGTGTGGCACTAATTGACAAATTTGTCAACTTTTCATCCAACTTCTTCCCCCAACGGTCTAATTTTGTTTCCAACTTTTTTTCTCATGTATGATCTCACTTGTTGATGGTATGTTGTATATGTCGAATATGTTCATTAAGATCAGTGTATTGAGATTCTAGGTTGTATATCCTATGGGTAGTAGAGTGGGAGGCCATATTGTTTTAGGTGTTGGTGTGAGGTGGTTTATTGGGTTCCACCATGGGTGGAATCTATCAGGCCCTAAGGATGATACTTCTGTAACTTTGAAATGTATGCACTTATGGTGTGTACTTCCAACCTCAATATATTGATATTAGTATAAAAAATTTTAGTAGGTTTATTCCATCATATTTTCCTGTATTTCCTCTTTCTAAGGGCTTTTGAATCACCTAAATTAAACCCTCCAGTCAAAAGTTATGCAAATTTAGAATAACATACCTTTTAAAACCCTAATTTGGAGACTATTTTTTACCGACCTTCAAATTGAGGTATCTCCATAATTCTGGCCCCTCTAAATCTAAAAAAAAATCCTATGATAGTAATATGCCATTCTTTGCAATGCCACAAGTCTGACTTAGTTATGACATGCCAATAAAAAGTTATGGTAAGTTTCCCAAAACTTGTTATCCTTGGCCTTTCCAGGAGAGCAAAAGTGTATGGACTTCCACATGTCCAATTTTTATGATCGAATTATGATATTGCTAGAACATATACTCTGATCTATTCTTTCTAATGAAACTAGTGGCACTCAATTTGGGTTCTTAAAACTTCAAATATAATAGTTTCAATCAAATCACCTTCTTAAGGTTGGTTATTGGGCCATGCAAATTTCCCAACTTGAAGTGAGTGTATATACAAAATGGTAATGACCTAGAAGCTTAACATTGAACACAAGTTACCTATTTATGTCCTTTATGTAGCCTATTGGTTTCATACCTTGAGGTATTACAGAAAACTTGGGAGCGAAAATGCTAAAACGACTCATTGGAAAGAGCCAAACCTTGGTGAAATTCCCTTAACTTTGACCGACTATATCTCCAAATTTATAGTGACCCATAAGCTAAACATTAGATACAAGTTAACTCCTTATGCCTTTGATGTACCTTATGAGTTTTAGATCCTGAAATGGCGTGGAAAAAAATTATGGAGCAAAAAATACCAAGATGACTTGTTTGAAGAGCCAAACCCTAGAAAATTCTTCTCTTTTGGTGCAAGAAAGAGCTCTGCTACCACTTGTAGTATGTTTACACCCATAAATTCCTTTAAAATATATAAAATGCAATAAAAATAGAGTATACCACCTATAGTACTTCAATATCCCAATTGTAACTATTTGTGGTCCTACTATTAACGAGAGTATACCACCTAAGGTCCTTTAATCAATGAGAAAGGCCCTTTAACATTAAACAACTACCCACTAACCAAGTAATGGGCCTTGTGGCCTTGTAAATAGATAAAGTAGAGGTTTAGGGTAGGACCCTGACATATCATGAACTTGCGATAAGTCCAATTTAACCACCATAGTAGGACATTTCTTGTTTTAATGGAATGGAGAGATTCATGAACTATTCCTATTACTTCATGAATATACCTTCCGACTAAGAATCCAAACTATTACTGTGAGATATTCATCGAAAAAAATCCTTTTCACCCTTACACCCAACACCTTACTATAATCTTATAAATACATATACATATAAGATAGGTCTAAATTCATAAAACAAATGACGAGGATTATCATTCTTGGCTATTGAAGCCAAAGAGGTTGAGTTAAAAACTCCCAATACTTTCCCATTCCCTTACACTTATTTGAAAAGCTTCGTTAAATAATCCACTACCAATTCAAAGAAAACAAAAAAGAATCCTAATGGAGTAGTCTAGGCCCATAGTTTTGCCTTTCTGGAGAGAGGCCATAACAATAGATAATTACTCCTTTGAGATATCTCCCAACATCATCTGATTGTCTTCCTCTCATACAAACCAAGGGAAATAAATGGCTAACTTAAGGATTTGGACAATATTAGCCTTTTTAGACTCCTTGTAGATATTTTGAAAATGATTAACCCCAACTACTGCAATCCCATAAAACTTTATATTTGAAACCCCCTTTTTATTTTTCATTTTCCAAATAGTATCCATCCTCTTCCTTTGATTAGCAAAATGATGGATAAAATTTGAAAAAATATCCCCCTTTTCAAGTTGTACCACCTTGCTTTTCATTATCCACTTTGATTCCCTCACGTTTACAAACTTCCTCATTCTTTTTTATTATATTTGAGTTCCTTAACTCTCCTGTTCTCGTCCTCGTTAAAGAAACATTCAACATTCATATCATACTATTCAACAATTTTTCCTTCCACAACCTTCAAATAATTGTTTAAATTATCATGCCACTCTCCTACCCATGATGCCATAACTTAATCTTCGCCATGGAAACTATAAATTAAAAATTGGTGGTCTCCATAGACCCCATTTGGATATCACTATTCTCTTCTTAACAATTGTGAAATTTAGTCTTCCTTGAGCTAGCTTGGATTAAGTTTGAAGCAATCAAGAAGTTTGTTGTCATGCTTCTCCACTAAAGCTAGACCTGAGAATGATAAAAAGCTCATATAGATTCAACCCAATATTTGGGATTATGTTTTTTCCTCTTTTGGATTTCCCTTTTGTTTGTTTTGTCTTATTTAAGTGTTGATATTTGTGTTCATTGATAAGGACATTGAAGCAATTTGAAGTTTGGGTGGGTATAACTTCTTACTTACTTATAACTTGAATTACTTGGATTGCTCATCTCCCTTTTCTTGGGTTTACTTATTTTTTCAAATGTTGGTGTTAGGGGGTTTCTTTATTCTTTGTTCCTTGTATTTATGGTTTAGACATTTAGATTATTTGTTTGACCAATTATTTGCAAATTGTGCTTATTTGTGGTCAAATGCATTTATGAGATTCCTTAGGATATTCCTTGTTTCCTTTTGAACAAGCAATGTTTGTCATAGCCAAATTTGACACTTCTTCATACGTGACGACACTTACATGTTTTGGTCGCATGATGACACTTCATGAGGTTATTGTCTCTCACCCAAAGGACATTTTATGGATGGAAGAGTCATATTTGGGACCTTGGTAGGATGGCATTACCTCATTCATGGTTCTTTGGATAGTTAGAAAGATTATGAACAAGTTTAAAAACCAAAACACCTCCTGAAAACCACAAAAAAGCCCTAAAAATGGCATTTTCCACAAAAATGCCCGTTGCACTTGGTCCACTAGTGTTTTTGACCTTGCACATGCTTGTTACTAGTGCTCCACTAGATCGTGACACGCTAGTTTCCTTTGTTCCACTTGTGTGTACCTAAAAAATGCATGAATATATAAATATATAAAATCTCGAAAATTGGATGGTTTGGATGGTTTTGGAACCTCCTCCTCGGTTGTAACAGCTTCCTCCTCAACCCTATCTTTTCCATTTGCTATATAATAGAGGGAGAGGGGAACATGAAGGGGACTTGGCCTATAGTATTTTCATGTTGGAAAAATTTGGACTCTCATCCCCCTTACTTGTGCCCTAGTCGCCATCTACCCCTGATGCAGAGCTTAAAGGTTGGGATTCTTGGAGGAGAGAAGCAGGAGATTCATAATTGAAGGTTTCATGAGGTGCCTTGGTTGATGAGAATGTATATTATGTACGTGTTTCATCCAATTAATAAAATACTTGACATTCTTCCCTTTCCAAATCATTGTGTAATGCATATCTAAGTTTTTTATTATATGTTGATGTTTATGAGATCATTGTTTTATGTTATTTTGAATATCAATCTTTTATATGTAGTCAAATTGGTTCAAGGAAGGTCTTCAAGTGGTTTTGCAGGTTCCTTGATTGGAGAGCAAGAGGAGGACTTAAGGATAGGATTGGATCAAACTTTTGTTTGTAAGGTACACACACTCTTTAACCCTTAATCTTTTTGCTTAATTATTGTACTTGCATAGCTTTATATGTTTGTCTATAACCCTATTACGTTGGTGGCCTCACCCCAGCCATAGGAACACTTTCCCTAACAACAAAATCGGTGACTCCACTAGGGAGAAGCTTCTCTGCTTTAGGGTCTCCAAGGCTATTTTTCAAGTGTATTTGAAGTTTTGAGTCTTGATTTAAGGTTAGGAATTGTCATTGAGTATTTTTACACACTTTCCTCGTCATTTGGGAGTTGGATTTACCTTTTTTTTACAAATTTCAATACCCACACGATGGTGCTAAGCTATATAGTAGAATTTTTGCTAGGTACACGCTTGTGCAGCATGCTTCCACTAGCTTGTCACATGCCATTGTGCGTGTGTTTCATTGGCGTGTCCTTTCTGTAGGTGACTTTTTCACTTTTAGGACTGTTTGGGAGGGTTTTGGTTGCACTCTTTGGGGTCCCTGTTGTTCACTGGTCTAGGTAGGACCACTTGGAAGTGGTGTTTTTATCTTGTGATTGATCTTATCTAGATGTTTGAATCCATTTCGAAGAATAAGTATTTGTGATTAATTTTGTGCTTGATCTTTGTGCTTAGTATGTCTTTGGTTTGGATGGCACTTTGATCAACCTCTATTAGTACACATAGATTGTTTGTGAGTCATCTGAACTCCTGAAAGGTCTCTTCTTGATCCTTTTTTAGTATTGTTGGTTAAGGTCTTTAGAACAAAGTGGTTAACTTGCTTCTTGTTTCAAGTTTACTCTCCAAGTAGGGTGTTATCAGTCCTTTAGCTAGTCTAGGGTACTAATCTTGTAGGTTTAGTGTAGAGGTATAAATCTCTTTGCTTTCATATCAGATTAATCTTACTTGTTTGCAATTAGTTTCTACTTTTCGTTAAAAAAAACAAGTTGTTTATTTTGTATGCATCTTAAGCTATTAGTTTAGTCATAGTTGCACATGTACATTTTCATTTTTTAAAAGAAAAAGAAAGATAAAATGAAAACGTTACATTTGAGTTTTATTTCACTTTTCACTCATTTCACTTACTTGTTGAATCGAAACACATCATTAGTTTCACGACCACTTCCCATTCCATTAAATCAAGAGCCTTTAAAAAAGAACGCTGCTAATTAAAATATATTATTAATATTTTTTTTGTAGGGACGACACCCACTAGTCTAGCCTAGTGTTTTGGACTAGGCCTTAACTTTAAATTGAGCCAAAACAATTAAACTTTAAATGCAGTGGTCATTTTTTAGGAAACCCAAGCTTGCAAAAGGGTGAACCGAATCTCTTCTGACACATGAGTTAAGCATAAGGTCATGTGAGACTGACTTGAGGAGATATCCCTCCAATACTCAATTGAGCATACACCAGAGTTCCCACGCGTCCGAGGATTCATTCAGTACCACCTTTTGTCCCCGTGTGGTGATGGTGTTGTTTGAGTTTCGGGCTTAGCTACCATGCCCATGCGTACCAACTGGAGTGACGATTGTTCCACCATACCCTCTTTGCAAACTTGGTAGCCTTAGTATCTTGACCTTAGGGTTCTTACACAAGTGATGGTGGAAGGTTATTTCCACTATACCAAGGATAGACGCGGGAGGAAACCCATTGCAACTTTTTGGAAATGCGGTTGGTAATTCAAACACTTAACCCAAAGTGATTGTATTGTGGAACCTAGGCAACTATCCTTCATCCTTCATTGGTTTGTCCTAGGCCATGATCATCCCAGACTCTCCTTTGGAAAGCATTTGTTATCTGTCTACCTAGTTTGGATACTTAGGACTCTTTCTAGTGGTGTGCTCTTTGTGATGTTGGTTTTCAGTCAGCCTTAGAGATATTTTTGAGTCAGAAACAACGGTTAGTATTCCTATATACACCAACCAAGGGACCCATGTGCAAGGGGATTCTTGTGCTTTTCCTTTCGTTGGGAACGTTGGTGCTCCCTTGATGGCCACATTGAATCTTCCTAGATTCACCCTTAGGCTATCGATTCGGTTGTTTTCCACTCCGACTGTCTTGAATGCTCCTGATGCTTCTCAAGTAGGAACCTTATATAAAGACCATAAAAACCTTGTCCCCCCTTCACCAGTAACATCGTATCCTCCTCCTTCTACCTCATTATATAAGCCCTCATATTTGCTCTCATCATTGCTCAGCCTTGTATCATTTTGTCGTTGCAACTTGACACCTTTTACTTGGAAGAGATGCACCCTGAGTGTCCTTATCTTGCTTATGTTCCTTACACTATGCATATTTCTGTTCCATGCGCTTGGAACTACTTCCACTTGTCTCTAACACTCGTTTCCTCTTGTTATAAGAATTCTTCCAACTCTACTTCGAGCTCGTTAAAAACAGAAGGAGGCCATGAGTTGAATTTTCTGAGATTTTTAAACCTTTACGAGAAGGTATATGGAGTTGTATTTAATCTCTTATTAGACTACTTAAACTTGACAAGATTGTCAAGTCAGCTTGTTCAATTCAAACTCATTAAAGGACTTGAAGGAACATCCACATAGGTATAAGTTTAACCCTTTTATGTACCTTGTGGATTACTTACGAAAAAAATAATACTCTATCTCAATGTGGCTAGAAGAGTTCTCTCTAGTTTTGGTTTATCTCTTTTTCGGGACCAGGGCACTAAATCTACGAAAAAGGAACCCTTTTGAGCATACTTTCTCTTTTTTGTGCTCTGGTTAAAATATGAAAAAAATATTCTGAGCACTTTTAATTGTCACTTCCCCAACCCTTACTCGGCGGAGAGGACGGGACTAACATCTAACAACCCGGGAAAACTAAGCCCCATGAACATGATACATATATAAAAATGCATTGAACTTAAAACATTTAAATACACATATGCATAATAAAATGTACATGATATATGCAGTGGAAGAAAAATCATTCATTCAACACATTCATGAATTCAACATGTCCATGATAATGTCATAATTCATAAGCAAATACTGTCACGTCCCCATGCCTCCGGCCGACGAAGAGGACGCGACTACATGCTTTATCAGACTG
>LPNX010789213.1:962967-1067623 GCA_001517045.1 Pseudotsuga menziesii | reverse complement strand
CACTTGAAAGTACTTTTTAATCCCAAGAAGCCAAGCTTCAGCCTCTTGTCCAGTCTTTACCTCACCATCAAACGTAGGAGGTTTAGCTTTCTTAAATTCATCATGAGAGCGATCCCTATGGTGTCTCCTTCTTTTTCTTCTATGAGAAGAAAGTCTTGAATCCCCGTTGGATTCTTCAGAATCGGATGTTCCACTAGAAGTTCTTCTCCTTCTCCTAGTACTGCTCTTACTGCCTTCTGGTCTCGCTGTACCTCGTCCAGAGTCTATCTTCTTGTGTAAGTCTGTCAAACTCTGCAACATTGCAGCATTCAACTGATGCTGCTCTTCTTGGGCTTTAACCAAGCTTCTCATAGTAGCTGCAACATCTGACGGCGTCTCTTGGAATCTCCTTCCATTAGACTCAATGTCATCATTTCTATTACGGACATTTTCTCCCATGGCATCTCGGGCATGCTCATCAGAATCCTGAGCATCATACCCATCATGGGTCCTCATACTGGACCGCAACTTACTTACCAAACTACACTACCTGGAATACTCCCCTTGAAGGTGACTATAATTCTGCAAATGTGTTAGCAACACAAGTGTTAGATGCATAGCATTGATATAAAACATCATTACTTGCCTTCTTCCTGGAATAATCATAAAATTATAAATGCCCAAACACACAAAAATGTTCTTCATCCAAGAACGTCTATCTGAGGGGGACAACGGGGGTCAAGGGGGCTTGCCCCCTTGTGGCTTCTTATTGATTTCGCGCAATCTGGCGCATTATATCGCTGCCTCTTTTCTCATTTTATCCCCTGAAAATTCTCTGTAAACCAGCTCAAAATTTCACTGAGAAACAGTCAAAATCTGTTGGAAAAACCCCACTGAAAACGCAAATTTTCCCTATGCAGAGTCAGCTATCGGCTGTCTTTCTGATCGGCTATCGGATGCCTTCAGCTTCCACAACGGCGGACGCTCCTTCCCTTTCCTCTTCCAATTTGGCACTTACGTCGGGCGTCGGCGGACTCTCACATCGGAAGTCGGATGACTTTGCCTTCCGTTGAATCGGCTCCCGGAACCATTCTTCCTTCCACCGAATCGGCTCCCGGACCATTCTTTCTTCCACCTCATTGGCTAAAGACATCGGAAGTCGGAGCATTCTGGCATCGGAAGCCAAATGGATTTGGCTTCCACAACGGTGGCTCGCCAAAGGTTAACTCCTTCCGATTTGGCATTTACGGAGAATAATTTTAAGTCGGACGTCGGCAGCATTTCACATCAGAAGTCGGAACCTCTAACCTTCCGATGACCCGACTGCCCAACACTTCAACACTTAGGCAAATTTTCTTCAAAAATTTCCTTCGTCGGCTATCGAATGACTCTCACGTCGGATGCAGAATCGCTTCGTCATCCGCAACGACGGACGAGAGACTTCACCAATCCTTCCGCAACAACGGAATTTCACTTCTCCAATCCTTCCGCAACGGCGGAATCCCACTTCCTCCAGTGGTCCGACCGCTCAACACTTAGACGGCTTTTCTGAAATTCGTTGGCTCACTGCTGTTCTACTGGACATAGAGGGTAATTCTGCCCTCTATCAGTGGCTCTTTCTTGGCCCATAGAGGCCCATTGCTGCAACCCAGAGCTCTGATACCATGCTGTCACGTCCCCATGCCTCCGGCCGGCGAAGAGGACACGACTACACGCTTTATCAGACCTGGCTAACCGCCCATGGACATGTACAGGCATAAAAATTCATAAAATAGAATGCTTAAACATTCATAGATGCAATTATCTACCAAGCACAGCGGAAAACAACATTCATTCAAACAAGCATTCTTTCAACATGTTCATTTCATTGTCATTAACAGTAAATATAGAATTGCAGAGGTAAAATACCCAAGATCACTTATCTTATGATGAATTCGATCCGCAACCAGCTACGTCGCTGCAACATTCCACCCAACCATAGGCCAGCGTGCTCCTTAATCTCTCAGCAACGCTGCCACCCCCGAGCTGGGCATGATTCTCCAAGGAATAAGGGAACTAGCAAGCTTACACATAGCCAGGGATATACAAAACACAGCCAAGCCAACACAGTTGGGTTTATCAGGCCATTAAGGAGCTGGAGAAGGCAAATTGCTAAGTTGGTGAGCTCATTACAGAGCCAAGGACACCTACACCAGAACTAGACTGACCTCTAAGACACCCATCCACACCCAACACAAGGAATCAGTCCCTTCTCTGCTACACAGTCCTTGAGGCCCTGCATTCCCTTCCAGTGCTATTCAAGGGTGATGGAGAAGAAGGCCAGCCCTCTAGCTCTGTCTGTGTGGTTCCAGCCACCAGGTTTATCAAGCAAAACTAAGCCAACATCCAGCAAGGGAAAAATCAACAGTCCGTCCAAGGCAATTGAGCCACGAAAAGACTCACACAGAAAACGTTGGAAATAGATTTATAGACTTCTGGCCTGGGCGTGAGTAACAACCAACGCAGAGCCCACAAATTCGACCCATGGGGAAAGGATTCAGCCACATCATTCACAAATCCGTGGAGGAAACGGCGTGGGTAAAAACCAAGGAGATTCCTGTGCGTGGAAAGAAATAACGGACGGACAATGGTGGAAAACGAACAGAGCACAAAGAGGATGCGAAATTGGGCATGCGTGAGTGTTCAGCAAACTCGTGGAGCCCAGAAAATGCCTGCGTGAGAACCAAAACGCCAAGAGCCTGTGCGTGATGATGAACAGCAATGGAGAGGACGCGAATTGCAAGTCTCAAGCGTTTTGCAACTCGTGGTGAGGAAGGAAGAATGTCTGCATGAGTGAAGAGTGCATGAAGGTTTTCCTCCCATTTTGAAGTCAACTACTGGGGTGGAGTGTGCATGAGGGTGAGGACTGACAATCCTGCCACCCCACTCCCCAAAGATCATAACTGCCTCAACCACCAGCAGTCTTTCATAATGAAAGTGGTTGGAATAAGACAAAAGAGGACGACACATGGGTTTTTCCCCCTTTTGGCTCAAGGTTTGACAAATTTACCCCACCCCTAACCTCATCCTTGGGAAAATCATGCCCCATTCGATTTAGTTGCCGCGACCGTAGCTGGTTGTGTCCATTTAATTAATTATGATGCATATTTACATGATGGCAAACATAATATATGCCGCATGCCCCGATATACAATCGATGACAAATTCAAATCCAAAACATAACGTGATCGATCAATGGTGGGGCCTTGGCCTTTAACTCCACACCATGATCATTTACAATATACACATCATATACATCTAATGCAACGGGGTCCAAATCGGGACATTACAAATACATTTGCAGAACTTAAATACACCAGAATACTTATCTTTGAAAGAATCTCGTCCCACAACTAGCTATGTCACTGCAACATTCCACCCAACCATAGGCTAGCGTGCTCTTTAATCTCTCAGCAACGCTGCCACCCCCGAGCTGGGCATGATCTTCCACAAGGAATAAAGAACACTTGCAGACTTCACCCATAGCCAAGGATACAATTAAAATTCAGTCAAGCCAACATAGTTGGGTTTATCAGACTTACACATGTAGTGGATTACACTTGGTCAAATTCACATGAGACACAACCAAGCCAACAGATGGGTTTATCAGGCTACCAGCCAAGCCATCCTTCTAGTTGGGTTTATCATGCTGTCAAGGAGATGGAAAGACTGAAAGCTAAGCTAGTGAGCTCAACCCTAGAGCTATGAACACCCACACCGAATCTATCATGATTTCTAAACAATTACACACCCAACAAAAGGAAGCACTCCCTTCTCTGCTACACAGTTTCTCAAGCCATGTCTTCCCTTCCTGTGCTCTTCAGGGCATGCAAAGAAGAAAACCAACCTTCTAGATTGGTCTGTGAGGTTCTTTCACACACTAGGTTTATTGAGCAAGTATAGACTCTATTTCCATTCCTTCAATCAATTCAAATGCCAAATGTGGATGCACACACAGTGATCTCAGTCCTGGGATTTATCAAAATGTAGCAGATGCCAGGGATTACATAGACACATAGAAATTTACAAATTTCTGAACATTGTCGGTGCCAGACCGACTACTACAAAAATACCAAAACGAATAGATTGTTGGTATTTTAAAACAAAGACACCAAATTGGATTCAGGGAAATCGTATTCATGAAAACAAATAGCAGACATGGGAAAACGTGAGTGAGAACCAAAAATTACCGAATAGGGGAAAAATCATAACACAAAAACCAAACGTGAAGGATTCAGATCGCGGAATAGGGGAAATTCCATAAAGGTTCAGACTTAGAATCATTTTTGCTTGCTTGCTGCTGCGTGAATGCCCAATTGGGTTTCCAAAAACGTTTTGCTCAATCCAAATCGTGAGGGAAGGTGTTATGTTGCCACATGAGGGAAAGGTGGCCGTTTTTGGTGTTTTCTTGCCCTAAAAAAAACAAAAAAAAAACGTTTTTCCCAAAGTGGGGCTCTGCTGAATTCGAATTTCCCAACTCTTCCATTCCCCCGCTCCCTCATCCTTAGGAAAAATCATGCCCGCATCTCTTTTAGTTGCGTTGACATAACCGGATTTGGGTTTTTAATTAAAATTGCAATTTTAACATAATGTTCAGTTGTTAATGTTCAACTAACATAAAAAAAATACCATCGGCCACACCTTAATTGGTGAACATAAATACTAAATCGATGGTGGGTCTTTTTCCTAGATCCACACCATGATTATTTACATCATTTTATTTAAATGCAAACGGGGTCAAAACCAAGGTGTTACATTCCCCTCCCCCTTCAACAACATTGTCCTCAGTGCTTTACAACATTGAACAAAAATGCTTGTTGGTACTGCCCTCAGCAATCCACAGATTCAAACAAAAATGGATGTGCCAATCACATGGCATCCTATAGATCCCACATAGATTCTTCAGGACTGTAGTGCTCCCATTGCACCTTCACCTATCCCATTGCTCGGTTTCGAAGCATTGTGACCTTCTCGACGAGGATGTGCATCGGCTCAATTTGGAACTCTCCCTCTGGTTCCACCTGAATCACATCCCAATTTATTAAATGGTTAGTATCATGTACATACTTCTTAAGCAAAGAAACATGAAAAACATTATGAGCTCTAGTACTAGAAGGAAATGCAAGTCTATATGCAATTGCTCCTATTATTTCAAGCACTTCAAACAACCCATAGTATCTAAGTGACAACTTGGCACAACTTTCAAGCTTCAAGGAACTCTTCTTTTCCCTCACTCTGAGGTAAACATGATCCCCAATACTGAACTCTCTGTTCACCCTATGCTTATCTGCATAGCTTTTATGTCTGTCCCGGGCTGCCTTCAAATTCTGGCTGATCTTTACAACTTCCTGCTCCATCTCCTTGAGCAATTCTTGACCAAGCACAACCTATTCATTGGATTATCCCAAGTCACTGGTGTCCTACACCTTCTGCCATACAAAGCTTCATATGGACTCATCCCTAAGGATGCATGTTGTCCATTGTTATAAGCAAAATCTACCAGGTGTAAATAATCTTCACACTTGGTTGGTTTTTCCATCACATAAATGCGAAGCATGTCTTCTAGCACGTGGTTAACTCTCTCGGTCTGTCCATCGGTTTGAGGATGGTAGGCAGTGCTGAAATTCAACTTTGTACCCAAATCTGCAAACAACCCCTTCCAAAAATTGGAAGTGAACTTGACATCTCTATTAGAGACTATTGCCTTAGGCAATCCATACAGTTTGAAAATCTCCTTCATGAATATCTTTGCAATGTCATCAGTCTAATGCGTAGACTTACCCAGTATAAAATGTGTTGCCTTTGTCAACTTGTCCACCACAACCATGATGGAATCATGTTGTCTCCAAGTCATCGGTAATCCTATAATAAAATCCATGGAAATAACTTCACATTTCCATTCTGGAACCGATAAAGGCTGCAACAAACCTGTTGGGTGTTGATGCTCAACCTTCACCTGCTGACACTTCATGCACCTTGAAATATATTCAGCCATGTCCTTTTTCATTCCCAGCCAAAAGTACTGCTTTCTTGCTATAGCAATCGTCTTTTGATACCCTGGGTGACCAGAATATGGAGTTTGATGGATCTCATCCATAACAACCCTCCTCAAATCTGCTACATTTGGAATATAAATTCTATTCTTATAAGTAAGAAGTCCATCTTCTTCCAATTTATATCCCTCATACTTCTTTTCAAGGCTTTGCTGCTGCAACTTGTCCTTGACCTGTGCATACAATTCATCTTCAGCAACATGATTAGAAATCTGCTGCCTCAAATCTGATTGGCAAATACTAATGGATGCCACATGCATTTCCTGCACCTTCCTGCTGAGTGCATCAGTTACCTTATTCTCTTTTCCTTTTATGTGCTTGATTTCAAAATCAAACTCACATAAAAATTCCAACCATCTTGCTTGCCTAGCATTCAAAGCAGGTTGATCAAACAAATACTTCAGACCACAATGGTCTGTCCTTAGCTCAAATCTTCTGCCCATCAAGTAATGTCTCCACATCTTGAGAGCATGTACTATGGTTGCAAGTTCTAGATCATGAGTGGCATAATTCTTCTCATGCTCCTTCAATTTTCTTGACTCATAACATATCACGTGGTTGTCTTGCATAAGAACTCCTCAAAGTCCTTGACCACATGCATCTGTACATACCACAAAATCTTTCTTTGGGTCTGCAACTCCAAGACCGGTGCATTTGTGAGAAGATACTTCACCCGTCGGAAACTTTCTTCACACTTCGAGGTCCATTTGAACTTTATCCCTTTCCTTTGCAAAGAAGTGATAGCATGTGCAACCTTGGAGAATCCTTCAATGAATCTCTTGTAGTGTCTTGCAAGCCCCATGAAAGATCTTACCTCTGTCACATTCTTTGGAGTAGGCCAATTCTTAATAGCTTCAATCTGGTCAGGGTCTACAGATATACCCTCCACTGAAATAATGTGACCCAAGTACTAAATTCTATCCCTATAGAAGTCACACTTGCCCAGTTTTGCATACAACTGATGTTCTCTGAGCAATTGCAATGTTAGTCTCAAATGTTCTTCATGCTCCTCTTCATTCTTAGAATAAACAAGAACGTCATCAAGGAAAAAAAGAATGAATTTGTCCAAATACCTGTTGAAGACACTATTCATAAGGCACTTAAATGTTGTTGGTGCATTTATGAGTCCAGATGGTACCACTACAAACTCATAATGTCCATACCTTGTTTTGAAGGTTGTCTTATGAATGTCTTTGTCCTTGATTCTCACCTGATGGTAACCAGATCTCAAGTCAATCTTGGAAAATACCTTTGCTCCTTTCATTTGATCAAAGAGGTCATCAATTCCTGGCAAGGGATATTTGTTCTTCACCGTGACTTTATTCAACTATCTGTTATCAATACACAACCTGAGTGTACCATCTTTCTTCTTTACAAACAAAATCGGTGCTCCCCAAGGAGACACACTTGACCTTATATACTTTTTATCCAACAATTTTTGCAGTTGCATCTTCAACTCTAACATTTCTGGTGTACTCATTATGTAGGGTGCTCTTGACATTGGTGCTGCTCCTGGCACAAGTTCAATTGTGAAATCTATGTCCCTCTTTGGAGGAAGTCCTGGAACCTCATCACGAAAAACATCCTTGAAGTCTTGCAACACAGGATAATCTTCCAACCTAGGACTTTCATTCTTTGCTGCCTCCTAAATATGGGTTGCATACAACTAACAACCTTTTCTACAAAACTTCTTTAACTCCATTGCTGAAATCTGCCTCACCGAGATTACCTTTGAAATGCCTCTTACAACTATTGGGTTCCTTTCTTCATCCATGCATTCAAAATTCTTTTTATAACAGTCAAGCTTCACTCTATGAGATTCTAACCAATCTATTCCAATGAGAACATCATAGGAACCAAGTGGTAGAACATTCAGATCTACACAAGTGATCAATCCATTCATCACCAATGGACAGTTCTCCACCACTTCATTAACTTTTCTCTTAGTTCTAGTGGCTAGCTGAACTAACCATGACTTGATATGCTTTACTTTATTAAGAGTACAAACCTCCACTACTCTAGGAGCAATATAACTGTGAGTAGAACCAGGCTCAATCAAAATAGAAATAGATTTCTCAACAATCTTACCTGCAACTTCAACCACCGTTGACTGGTGATTTGCTTGATGGTCGTCAAGTGTTGCATAAATTCTAGGTACGACCCTTACTACTTGCCCCATTGTTTCTGCCTTTTGAACATTGTATGTTGGCCTTGCATTTTCATTCTCAAGTGGATAGTACTTGCGCATGTGGGGTCCTCCACATTTCCAACATTGGAGTGGTCCTCTGTTCTGCTGTGGATCTTTTGGCTTCTCTCCCGTCACTCTAGCTGGATGCTTCTCAACTTGTGTTGGTTACTTCTGGTGATTCCTGAAGTTAGAAGGTTTGTAACCTTTCTTTCTTTGGTCAGACTTCTCACTCCTTTGTCCTTCCGTGTTTTCTGGTAGTCTGGTTTGCTCTTGCTTTGATCGTAGCAATACTTAGCTCTTCTTATTGATTCTTCCATAGTTCTAGGTTCATAGAATTCAATTCGGTCTTTGTAGACTAAGGCAATCCACTCAGAAAATGATAGATCTTTACCTTCTCATCTTTAATATACCTGACATACCTTAGCAATTCCAATAACTTGTTTGCATATTCCTCCATGGTTTGATGTCCCAATCTCAGCTCATGAAACTCTTTAATCTTGTCATCATAGGACCTGTCAGAGAGGTACTTCTCCTTGAAATACTTCTGGAACTACTTCCACACAATCTTCCTTTCATTGATCTTCTTTACTTGTCTGAAATGCTCCCACCATATGGATGCTCTTCTGGTTAAATTGAAAATGGCTACTCTAGCTTTCATATTCCCAGAATAGTCTTGGACTTGGAAATATTTCCTCATCCCTAGAAGCCAAGCTTCAGCTCCTTGACCAGTCTTTACCTCACCATTGAAGGTAGGAGGCCTTGCCTTCTTAAATTCATTTCGTGAGTGGTTCTGGTAGCGCCTCCTTCTCTGATTATCGTGGGAAGAAGAACTTGAATCTCCAGTGGACCCTTCAGAGTCATATGACTCACTAGGTGAGCTCTTTCTTCTTCTAGCAGTGTTCTTACTCCCTTCTGGATTTTCTGTCCGATCCTCGGAGTTCATCTTTCTCTGAATATATGTCAAACTTTGTAGCATGGCTGCATTCAGCTGATTCTGCTCCTCTTGAGCCTTAACCAATCTTTCATTATCTGCCTTGTAACTCTGCATCTCCGCCATTAGGCTTCTCATGGTGGCTGCAAAATCTAGGGGAGTCTCTTGCAATCTTCTCCCATTAGACTCTGTCTTGGCATTTCCATCTTGGACATTTCACCCCATAGAATCTTCCTCATACTCATTGGGGTTCTGTACATCATCATGCATGTTGTCGGTTATCATGGTTGAACCACAACTCACTTTTCCCAACTGCACTACCTGGAATGCTGCTTTTGAAGGTGACTACGATTCTGCAAAATGTGTTAATAACATAGTTTGTTAAATTAAAAATTTATAGCATTCTCAGAATTTCATAACTACTTACCTTCACTTGGAGAAATCATACATTGACAACTTTTCCAAAACACATAATTTTCTTTCCTCAAAGAACAACTATCTCAGGGGGACAACGGGGGTCAAGGGGGCTGGTCAAGGGCAGCGCCCTCGCTTTTTTTTTTTTTTTTGTAAATACTTTGATTTCACGCAATCTAGTGCATAAACAAATTGCCCTTTTTCACTTCTCAGACCCCTAAAAATCCTGCTGAAAAACCCGCTAAAATCCATGTTTCGGAGCAAAATTTTCACCCGCTGCATCGAATTTTTTTTATACTTTCACCCACTACAGCAGCTCGATCTTCATATTCCATTTGCCATAGCGGCTCCATCTTCTTTTCTTATCTGTCGCTTCGTCAACTTCATCTTCTTTTTCCTTCCGACATCGCATCGGAAGACTTTATGAATTTCATCCGTCGTAGCGGCTCCTTCCCCGTCTTTCGTCCGCAACTGCGGCTCTTTCCTCTACTTCCTTTTGTTGTAGTGGCTCTTTCCCCAACTCTGACTCAAAACTGCGGCCTTGATCTTCTTTTTCCTATAGTCGTTGCGGCTCGAAACTTCTTTTGTTTGCCACTGCAAAACCATCACTTAGACGAATTTTGGTATTTTTCCTCTGCGGCAAAAAACTTGGTTTCCACCTGCTGTTGCGGCTCGAAGTCTGACTTCCTCCCGCCGTTGCGGCTCAAAGCCCAACTTTCGCCCACTGCTGCGGCTCGAAGTTTGAATTCCGCTAGTCGTGAATCGGCGTTTCTCAGTCGACATGGAAGAATTTTCATACATAGATAAATTTCCAAAAAAATTCGTCAACTCTTCTCACCCAACGCCCGTCGGCTCGGCTCACTCGACGTTCGTCGGCTCCTTCTGGGCGACCCAGCTGCTACAATGACTCACTCTTTTCTTTTCGGCTGCCACTGCGGCTCAATCAACAAAATTCGCCTGCTCTGTCGACAAAGAAAGACGGTCATAGCCGTCATTGCAGATCTCTTCAGGTTTCTCAGACGCCACACACAAAGAAGTATTTTCTCCAATACTTAGAAAAAAATTCATACTTAGAGAAAATTTCAAAAACAATTTCATGCCTGCCTCTTCTCCTGCTAATCATAGAGGTTGGTTCTTCATGGCCCATTGAGGCCCAAAGCTGAAACCAGAGCTCTAATACCACATTGTCACGTCCCCAACCCTTACTCAGCGGAGAGGACGGGACTAACATCTAACAACTCGGGAAAACTAAGCCCCATGAACATGATACATATATAAAAATGCATTGAACTTAAAACATTTAAATACACATATGCATAATAAAATGTACATGATATATATAGCCAAAGCAAAATCATTCATTCAACACATTCATGCATTCAACATGTTCATGATAATGTCATAATAATTCATAAGCAAATACAGTTGCAGAACTTAAATACACCAGAATACTTATCTTTGAAAGAAGCTCGTCCCGCAACCAGCTATGTCGCTACAACGTTCCACCCAACCATAGGCCAGGGTGCTCTTTAATCTCTCAGCAACACTGCCACCTTCGAGCTGGGCATGATCTTCCCCAAGGAATATGGAACACTAGCAGACTTCACCCATAGCCAAGGATACAATTAAAATTCAGTCAAGCCAACACAGTTGGGTTTATCAGACTTACATAGGCAGTGGCTTACACTTAGCCAAATTCACATGATACACAACCAAGCCAATAGATGGGTTTATCAAGCTACCAGCCAAGCCATCCTTCTAGTTGGGTTTATCAGGCTGTCAAGGAGATGGAAAGACTAACTGCTAAGCTAGTGAGCTCAACCCCAGAGCTATGAACACCCACACCGGATCTAGCCTGATTTCTAAACAATTACACACCCAACACAAGGAAGCATTCCCTTCTCTTCTACAAAGTCCCTCAAGCCATGCCTTCCCTTCTAGTGCTCTTCAAGGCATGGAAAGAAGAAAACCAACCTTCTAGATTGGTCTGTGAGGTTCATTCACACACTAGGTTTATCAAGCAAGTCTACACTCTATTTCCATTCCTTCAATCAATTCAAATGCCAAACGTGGATGCACACACAATGATCTCAATCCTGGGATTTATCAAAACGTAGCAGATGCCAGGGATTACATACACACACATAAATTTACAAATTTCTGAACATTCCCGGTGCTAGACCGGCTACTGCAAAAATACCAAAATGAACAAATGGATGGTATTTCAAAACAAAGACACCAAATCGGATTCATGAAAACAAATAGCAGACAGGGGAAAATGTGAGTGAGAACCAAAAATTGCAGAATAGGGGAAAAATCATAACACAAAAACCAAAATGTGAAGGATTCAGATCGTCGGACAGGGGAAATTCCAGAAAGGTTCAAACTCAGAATCGTTTTTACTTGCTTGTTGCTGCATGAATGCCCAATTGGGTTTCCAAAAACGTTTTTGCTCAATCCAAATCGTGAGGGAAGGTGAAATGCTACCGCATGAGGGAAAGGTGGTCATTTTTGGTGTTTTCTTGCCCAAGAAATAAAAAAAAAAAAAAAACGTTTTTTTTCCCAAAGTGGGGCTCTGCCCAATTCGAATTTCCCCGCTCTTCCAATCCCCCACTCCCTCATCCTTAGGAAAAATCATGCCCCCATCTCATTTAGTTGCGTTGACATAGCCGACTTTGGATTTTTAATTAAAATTGCAATTTTAACATAATGTTCAGCTAGCATAAAAAAATACCATTGGCCACACCTTAATTACCAAAACATAAATACCGAATCGATGGTGGGTCTTTTTCCTAGCTCCACACCATGATTATTTACATCATTTTATTTAAATGCAAATGGGGTCAAAACTGGGGTGTTGCATTTATGTTGTTTTTGTGCTCATTAAACCCTTGGCAATATCGCGTTGAGTTTATTGTTGGTTCCCCCATACTCCCAAATCAATGTAACAACACGAGTGAGCTTGCTTTCCTTCACACTCGTTAAATTAAATCTTAGTGCATGTTATCAAACGAGCGTCTTTCTGGTGATAGTCTAACCCTTTTTCAGATCTGGCAAACTAACTACGGAAAATAAATACCTTAGTTCTCGTGAGCTAAGAGAGTTCTCGTTTGGATTGTTTTATACTTTTTTTCGGACTTTGGAGACTAAATTTATGAAAAAGAACCCACTAGAGTCTTCTTTGGCATTTTGAGATTCTCAAAATGTGAAAACATCAATGAGCGTTTACTAATTCAGGCACACAAAATCCATGTATTAGTGTATTATCCAACATTCTTCTCTCTCTTCTTCAAGCTTGCTAAAAAATGAAGAAGGTCTCGAGTTTACTTTACTAGACTCATCATACTTATACAAAAAAGGCATATAAAAAGAGAAAAGGGAAGGGAAGGGTGTCAAATGTTTTTTTCTATAATGGAAATAAGTCATGTCATCCTTGAACAAAGCATTGGTTTGAGTCTATCAAATGAGTTGGGTTCTAGTTTTAGTCTTAGGATAAAGCCTCATCTCAGAGTTTTTACTCCTCTGGTTGGTTACTCTTCCAATCATATGCAGAATCTGCCAATGTATCCTACATTGCAGATTTGTATCATGGGTTCCTTTGTGTCTAAAGCCGCCTGATTCACTTTTGTGTCGTGTTGACTAGGGTGAGGCCACCAATGTACTAGGGTTATAGATAGACATATAAATTTATGCAAGTATAATAATTAAACAAAACGATTAAGGGTTTAAGAGAGTGTGTACCTTAGAAACATAAGGTTGATCCAAGCTTCTCCTTAAGTCCTCATCTTGCTCTCCCATCAAGGAACCTACAAAACCACTTCAAGACCTTCTCCAAACCAATTTGACTACATATAAAATATTGATATTCAAAAGAACATAAAACAATGATCTCATAAACATCAACATATAATAAAAAACCGTGATATACACTACACAAATATTTGGAAAGGGAAGAATGTTAAGTCTTTCATTAATTAAATGAAACAAGTAAATAATATACCTTCTCATTAACCAAGGCACCTCACGAAACCTTCAATTTTGAATCTCCTACTTCTCTCCTCCAAGATCCCAACCTCCAAGCTCTGCATTAGGGGTAGATGGAAACTAGGTCACAAGTAAGGGGGATGAGAGTCCAAATTTTGCTATCATAACAATACTATAGGCCAATTCCACTTCATGTTCCCATATCCTTCTATTATATAACAAATGGAAAATATAGGGTCTAGGAGGACGCAATTACAACTAAGGAGGAGGTTCCAAAACCACCCAAACCGCCCAAATTTTGAGATTATATATATATTTTCATGCATTGTTTAGGTACACACAAGTGGAACAAAGGAAACTAATGTGTCACAGGCTAGTGGAGCACTAGCAACAAGCATGTGCAAGGTAAAAAACACTAGTGGACCAAGTGCAAGGAGCATTTTTGGGGGAAAATGCCATTTCTAGGGTTTTTTAGGGGTTTTCAAGAGGTGTTTCGGTCTCCAAACTTGTTCATAAGCTTCCTAACTATCCAAAGAACCATGAATAAGGTCCAAAATATGACTCTTCCATCTATAAAATATCCTTTGGGTGAGCGACAATAAGCTCATGAAGTGTCATATGAGATGTGACAAGGTCTTGCGCCACTCGGGAAATAGTAAAATATGATGATTCTACTATTGAACCAAGGTCTTCAATCCAAACCGCCTAAAGGTACGAATATTAACCATGCAAATAGATGAGCTGAAGTCGAACATGAGGGATACTGTTTGATTACCGGTCATTGCTGTAAATTGTTAACAAGCACGAGGGAACCCACAAGTAATGAAAATGGGCCCCAAGGAACCTAGTACATTCTAACATGTGTGAATAGATGGTATTGAAGTAGAACACCTGAAGAATCCATCGAGCAGGAGACATTGAGGTGTTCCCAGTACCCAATAGCGAGAGAAACTGCCACTAATGACTGCAATCCCCAAGGTATTGTCAAAAACTCTAAATCTCGTTCCAAGAGCAAGATGAGTTGAAGTTGATGGGAAGAGACCCGTCGGAAAGAAGGCATTAAGGCACCATCCATCATCCAACATGAGGAAAATCAAGTACCGATTTGAGTTAGAGGTGGGACAATGTTTTGCAAAATGAACCATTGAGGACATGTTGTAATGGACTAATACCAGGGAGTGGCCGACACACGAGTTCAAGGCAATTACAGAATGGCCGACACAGTTTTTATAATTGAATAGTTAGCACGACACAAAAGTGACCCACGGAACTTTAGATGCAAAGAGACTCACGATAAGAATCTACAATGTAGGAGACATTGACAAATTCTCCATATGATTGGAAGAATAACCAACTAGAGGAGTAAAACTCTGAGAGAAGGCTTTATCCTAAGGCCAAAACTAGAACCCAACTTGTTTGATAGACTCAAACTGGTGCTTTGTTCAACAATGACATGACTTGCTACCATTATAGAAAAAGACATTTGACACCCTTCCCTTCCATTCTCTTTTATCCTTTTAGATACTTTTATTGTATAAGTTTAACGAGTCCAAGAAAGTAAACTCGAGACCTTCTTCATTTTTTAGCAAGCTCAAAGAAGAGAGAGAAGAATGCTTGATAATACATTGATTCGTGTATTTTGTGAGCCTGAATTAGTAAATGCTCATTGATGTTTTCACATTTTGAGAATCTGAAAACACCAAAGAAGACTCTAGGGGGGTGCTTTTTCATAAATTTAGTCTCAAAAGTCCAAAAAAGTATAAAACAATCCAAAGGAGAACTCTCTTAGCTCAAGAGAACTAAGGTATTTTTTTTCGTAGGTAGTCTTCCAAGTTCGAAAAAATGGTTAAACTATCACCAGATAGACACTCCTTCGATAACAAGCACTAAGCTTTAGTTTAACGAGTGTGAAGGAAAACAAGGTCACTCGTGTTGTTCCATTGGTTTATGAGTATGGGGAAACCAACAATAAACTCGACGTTATTTGCTAAGGGTTTAACAAGCATAAGAACAACATAAAAAACGCTCAGAATATTTTTCATGTTTTAACCAGAGCACGACAAAGAAAAAGTAAGCTCAAAAGGGTTCTTTTTTCATAGATTTAGTCCCCCATGCCTGAAAAAGAGATAAACCAAAGCGAGGAGAACTCTTCTAACCACAGTGAACTAGAGTATTCATTTTTCGTAAGTAATCCACAAGGTCTGGAACAGGGTTTAACTTATACCGACGTGGATGTTCCTTCAAGTCCTTTAACGAGTTTGAAGTGAACAAGATGACTCGACAATCTTGTCAAGTTTAAGGAGTCTAATAAGAGCTTAAAGACAATTCCATATACCTTTTTCGTAAAGGTTTAACGAGCCCGAAAAAAGTCAACTTGTGTCCTCCTTCTGTTTTTAATGAGCTCGAAAGAGAGTTGGAAGAATTCTCATAACAAGAAGGAACAAGTGTCAGAGACATGCATAATTAGTTCTAAGTGCATGGAACAAACCTATGCATAGTGCAAGCAACATGAGAAAGAGGAGGACTCATGGAGAGGCTTGGATCAACCTTTTGTTTGTACGGTACACACCCTCCTAACCCTTAAACTTTTGCTTAATTACTGTATTTGTAGAACTTTATATGTCTGTCTGTAACCTAGTATGTTGGTGGTCTCGCCCCATCCATACATTTTCCCTAACAAGAATGTCACAAAATATGTTGTGATCATATCACATTTAAGAGATTGACGAGGTCATGTAGACTTCATTAACCATTATCAAACAACATCATCAATCTTATCACCAATTTTCTCTCAACTTTAAATAATAGGAGTGTTGCATCTTGACATTGCATCCAACTCTCTGTCTTCTCGTCTTGTTCTTTCTTTTGTCTTCTTGAAGTATTAATGCTTTATAACTTGTTTATTTATTTTTAATGTTTTAGTTGGTTAAAGATGCACTAGGCACATCTCTATTTAAATACCTCGGTTTGATTCCATTGAACATTTTTTGTCACAAACATGTGGTTATTTCAAACATTTTTATTTATTATTACTATTATTATGTACAGATGCTTCCAATCAACATGTGAAAGTGTCACCTCTCCCAATATGATAATTTACTACAAATACTCTTACAACTCATAAAAGTGAAATTTTAGCTAAGATTCCGCAATTGTGGGGTTGGCTAAGCTACGATATAGCAGTAAACACATGAGAGTTTACCATTGGTGGCCCATCTTCAATTCCCAACAAAAGATGTGGAATCCTTAGGGTGACATGCCTAGGAGTGCACTTCCATACTGGGATGAGAGAAGCAAGGTGCTCTCAGCCTAGTATGGAGGAGATGTTTCCACGTTACATTACGTAACATAAAGTTCTAAAAAATAAAAGCAAATTAAAAAAATGCATGTTGCCTCATAACTGATAAAAAAGTTAATTAAAAAAATTAATGTCAAGTCCTAAAAAATAATAATTTAAGCCATCATAGATTTATCTTAAACTCAGATCTATTAAGGACTGAGAGGATGTGATTTTTTTTTTCTTAAATTTTGTACACATTAAGAAAAAATTTACTCTTTAAGAAATTAGATCCCTCTCGATGCTTAATAGATCCAGGTTTAAGATGGATCTATGTTGGGTATTATTTCTTGCTTGCTTCTAACTTGAATGACTTGGGATTGCTCATCTCCCTTTTCTTGGGCTTACTTCTTTTTTCAAATGTTGGTGTTAGGGGTTTTCCTTAGTCCGTGTTCCTTGTATTTATGGTTTGGTCATTGAGATGACTTGTTTGACCAATTCTTAGCAAATTGTTCTTATTTGTGGCGCTAATTGCATTTAAAAGGGATTTGTGTGTAATCAAGATTTTGGAGGTAAATCTAGTGGCCAACTTAGAGAACCATAGTTTGTGGGGAGCTGCTTTTACAGATCTACCTCCATAAGAATTATTGCATATAAGTACATATCCCCTTCAGGGTCAAGTGTCACCTTTCCCAATATGATAATTTATTACAAAGACTCTTACATCTCATAAAAGTGACATTTTAGCTAAGATGCCACAATTGTGGGGTTTACTAAACTAAGATCTAGCAATAAACATGTGGAATTTACCATTGCTGGCCCATGTTCAATTCCCAACAAAAGATAGGAAATCCTTAGAGTGACATGGCTAGGAGTGCATTTCCATTAACTTTGACACAATCCTTGGTGATACATATACATGTGCAAGTGTGACCTTTCCCAATATGATAATTTATTACAAAGACTCTTACAACTCATAAAAGTGATATTTTAGCTAAGATGCCACAATCGTGGGTTTGGCTAAGCTAGAATCTAGCAATAAACACGTTGGAGTTTACCATTGTTACCCCATGTTCATTTCCCAACAAAAGTTAGGAATTCCTTAGAGTGACATGACTAGGAAATCCTTAAAGTTAGGAAATCCATTAACTTTGACATGATCATTGGTTTTATGGATAGATTCTAATTGTGGGTTGGGGGGAATAGTTCACCAACTCCCACCAAAAAATAAAGAATGTAATGGTTTAAAAAAATTGCCTAAAACTTGCCCCTGTTTCTAGTCTCATGAAAGACCCACTTATATGAAGGATATGATCCACGAAAAGGATTTGAACCTCGAAAGGGGATAATAACACCTCACTTTACCAACCAACCAACAAAACTCATTCCCAATTTTTTAAAATACCAATATAGATCCATCTTAAACCTAGATCTATTAAGCATCATAGAGATCCAATTTCTTGAGGTGTAATTTTTTTCTTAATGTGTAAAAAATTTAAGAAAAAAAATTACACATCCTCGAAGCCCTTAATAAATTAGGGTTTAAGATAAATCTATGATGGTTTATATTTTTTTAAGACCTTACATGAATTATAGAAAAAAGTGCTTTTTTACTTTTAATTTTGATAAGTTATGAATGCACATAAATTTTTTTAATTAGTTTTTATTTTGGATTTTTTTAAATTAATTTATAATTTTGGGAAAGTTATGGTGACAATATCTTCTCATAATGAGCTTAAAAACACTTGGCTTCTCTCAAAACAACAACTTAAAAAAAAAACATATATATATTAAAACATTAAGAAAATACAATTTAGTATTATTATTATAGGTTTTTAATTACATATTACTAACTCAAACCCTTCTTCATTCACAACTTAAGAGTCACAAACATTGAACATATAAAATAATCAAGTTACATAAAACAAATCAAGTTACTTTAGCATTTAAAATATAAACCAAAATGTATCATTGGATTGAGTGTCGAGTGCCGTAATATGCAATTTAATTTAAATTGAATGGCAAGATTCCGCTATTTTCACCCCCACAAATGAATAGCTCACTAAACTTGAACAAAGAAACGCACCCTAACAATATTTTTAAAGAACTCGATCGATTTTTCGGACAGGTTTCACATTCCCGACCATTTACCCGTTACTCCGCTTCCGCTGCCTCAAGCCAAATAAATTCTTATTTTCTTTAAACTTTTAAAGAAAAATTTCACCTCGTTTCACGCGCGTTATATAGGGGGGCACTATCGTCATCTGGCCTCATTTCATTTCATCTCTGTTTCTTTCATTTGAAAGGGATTCGAATTTATTTTGGTTTCTGGTTGGCGCCTGGAGGCTTGCCAAGACAACTTTTATCGTAGTGCTGAAGAACTGTTAAAGCACTCCAAGTTAAGTTACGGTAGATAAACTATTAATTATTTGACTCCACGCCCAGAAGAAGCCATGAGGAAGAAGGATCTCAAACAGCTCAAGCTCGCAGTGCCTGCGCAGGAGGCACCCATTACCAATTTCTTGTATGAAATTCTCATCTCTCTTAGATTTCCATTGCTCATTTAACATGAATGTAATCGCCGTTTTGAATAACACCCACTTTAATTTATCAATTTATCGCTTTGCAGAGATAAGTTATGTTTGAAATAGGTTATTTCACAGACGATTGCCATTAGATTGCAGCATATGTGAAACGCTAGATATATAAATTATCGGTGAAATTACGAACATTAACAATACCCACATCTTATTTTGGTTTAGTTTTCATCTTTCACATTCCACACAGCAGTCATACGACAAGTAAAATTTCCTTCACTGCTTGTCCTGTTAAATTTTAATATACTGACATTGCAATTAGAGTGAGAATTAGAGCAGCACACAGAAAGGATTGGTGAAATCAATGTTATGAACAATATTTGCATATAGCACTTGGTCTATATGTAAAAATCGGGGTTCTTCTCAAAACTCGTTTCTTCTTATTTTGTGCTTGGAAGCTCAGAGCTAAAAAGTAGCTCCTTGTTTATTAGACAACCACGGTTCTTGCATCCACTTTTGAGGTCCGCAGCTACTGTGTTCGAATTTTCAATCATCATTGTCTGTTCACTTCCAGAAGTTCCAAATGTCAACACGCTTCTTTTTTTGAAAAACATATCAACGCACTTGTTTTTTTGAAAAACATATCAATACACTGATCAGGACTATAAATGCTTATCACTCAATATCTTTCACATTGCAGAAAGCTGTTATTTAGGAACCAAAGTTTCTTTTAGCAGCCTGGTGTGTTAAATGATTTGTATGGCAAGGGCGAATCTGGACAACAACAGCTGGAAACAGGGCAATACATATGACCACACTGCCGACATTTTAGTCTATGTCATACTATTAGTGATATGATTTGTAGATTTGGAGAGGGAAGGTATGTAAAAATTAGGATTTTTCATTCCAAACCAGATTATGCTAATCATAATGCTACGTCCGACAACAGTGCAGCATATGGGCAACTCTTGTTCAGGGCCGTGTTATTACAACCCACACTTTATCATTACAAGTGGTGAAATTTGTTTCATGGCATAATAGTGACCATCATGGGTGAACTACTGCATCCTGCTATGTTAGTATGGATTTATTTCTTGAATAAATCTTCCTTTAAACTCTCCTTTAAACTCTACTCACCATGTAAGGGTGAATATATATCTAAATCAAAATTGAAATTACATAATCATCAAAATCATTGCCTATATTGGGATCCTATTCATCAATAACACATTGTTCCCCCCTCCTCTAGGCTCTAGCCCTTGCCTCTACCTTGAATCTCGAAGTTGATCTTGTAAGGACATTAGTCAGCACCCTACAATTTTGATGAAACTTCTTAATCCAAGCTTTTAAATAAGGTTGAAGAAGCCTCCCATGCTTAGTAAGTGATTTTGCTTGATTGAAGGGTACATTTTTATTAAGGTCATGACGAAAGAGTTCAATCAAATTCAACAATCAGGCATCAACACCACCAACATGAAGGTACATAGAGATTTTGATGTGCTTGATTGAATTACAATCCCTTGTCCTCATACATGATAAAATCTTGTGGAAACATTGAAATCCTGAAACCCTAAAAACTATTAAGTTTGTTGAATTTTGAATGGGATCTAAAAATATACTTTTTGCATATGAAGTCCAATGAGATTGGAACCACTCGGTTGAGTTAATGTGGAACCGACCGGTTCAGTATCGAACTGACTGAGTCAAGGTTTGACTTGGTCAGTTTGGTACCAGACCGTCCTTTGGACTGAGTTTTGTCTCGATTAAAGGTCGATGAGGATCAAACTGGTCAACTCGGTTGGTTCTGGTCAACATTGGCCTCATTACAAAAAAAGTGGCCTGTGAAGGCAGCCTACACAAGCAAGTGAAAAAATCAAATTTGGGGTTGTATAAAGCCAAAATACCCTTCCATTCACTCAAAGTCATGAGCATACTTAAAAAATAAAACAAGGTTGGCTTAGACCAAAACACCTCGAAAAGTCATAGTCACAAGCAAAACAAAGGGCACAAGCTTGAATAAGAGAGCACTTTTCAACAAATGTGTTGGCTGTTGAAAGAGATTGGTCATGATCATTTGGGCCTTTCCCCAACTTGTAGCTTAAGAATTAACATCGATAGGTACAATGGGGCACCACCCATCAATAAGGGTCTTTGGGGGCTTGGGCCTCATTGATATCATTAGTGCTAGTGTGGGAGCTATTTGTTTGCCTGTGGAGGGCAAGGTATTCAGGTTTGGAGTGCAAGTTATTTGAGTGTGTGCTCTGTCTTACCTCTCTTGAACCTATTGACTTGCTTGGTGGTTGACTTGACTACGAGCCAATCTAGTCTACCCAATAGTTTTGAAGTAAGTTGAGCCTGGCTAGGAGGGATGTGGGCTCAATTGGTCAAATTCTCTAGGAGGGAACACCTGTTGGGTTTGTTGGTACTTTACTCATGGCATAGAGGGCCCTATGCCAATTACCTCAAAGTTGTTGTTGAAGGTGTTCCATTTCAGACTGCACCTTTGAGATTGTACCTCAACATGCATAATCGAACTAGCACTTAAGTCGCATGGTTTGGGTTTGAGTTTGAGTTTGACAATGTTAAAATTTCGAATTCAAATTTCTTGATGAGATTTGGTAAGATTCACCATTAGGTTCATCCATATACAAACTTCTCTCTCTCTCTCTCTATATATATATATATATTAACTTTAAAATGAAATATAACATTAAAGAGTAGGAAATAAAGATCAATATACATTTATGAATAAGAAATCACTATCATTGATCAATAAAAATTTATAAGAAAAAATAAATATAGCAAATCATGATAAAATCCAATGCCATTAGTAAAATTTAGACATAGAGTGCAATTGCAAATTGCAAAAATAATATATTATTCAAATTTCAAAATTTAAAAGGATGTCCATAATGTCAAATATTTATAATCTTTGAAATTGTTTCACAAAATTTAAAACATATTCAAAATTTCTATTTTCGTGGCCTATCTGTAACATTGTAAAGCTCTAAATCATCAAGAGCAGATTGGGTTATAAATGAACTAGAATTGTGATCATCAGAGACATCAAAAAGTGTAACTCTATCATCATTAGCACTAGATTCATCACTAGTGTCACCGTCAATAATGAGATATTCTTTTGCTGCATATGGAATAGGCTTAGGATGAATCTTTGGCCACAATGCTTAAGGCTAATTACAAATTACTGCAAAACATAAATAAGGCCTTCCAATCGCGTAGATGGTAATTTGTTTCTTTCCTTGCATTGAATATAGTTAAAGCTACTTTAGTTCCCTTTACAAGGAGAGGCACTCAATCCCTATCTTAAAACACCAATTTTAGTGACTTGGGTCCATAAAATCGCCACCATGATCTTCGAGGGGTTTTGGCCCTATCCTCTATGATGTAAGTGCTTCGAAATATCCCCTCTTCTAACATGTAGGCCTGAAGTTGCTATCTAAGCCTCTTGGATTTTTCTAAATCTGGAGTCAACCACTCAATTGCTGCATAAAAGCCATTCATAAATTTTGCATCATTATTTCTTATCATCCCAAAACTATCCAGGGTCTAAATAAACAAGTTGTTGCATGTAAAGGGCTATGCAACATCTTCCATCTTTCATTTATTGCATTCTATATTCCCATGTATCTTCCACATTGTTAAAAGATTTTGCAATAGCTTCCGTTATAACTAGATCTTGTTCTTAGTTTATTTGTCCTATTTCTCAAACATTGATTTTCTATGATTTTACATTTTGAGTTGATTTTTAGGATTTTTAGAAATAAATACATTTTTGTTTGATTTTATATTTTAAATGATTTTGATTTATTTCATTTTATTGGTTTTTTAAAGTTTTTGGGCTTATTAGTAATTATATATATTTCTAAAAGTCTGAAAAGCTTATAATTAACTTTATTCCGAAGTTAAATTTTATGACTAACCTTCAATTTTATTTATGGTTAAAAAATATGCAAAAGGGGGATTCCTGTAGCGCAGGAGTGAAGGTCAGTGAACAAAAGCGCTACAAGAATCTCGAATTATTAAAAATCATGGCAGAGAAGCGTGGCTGTTCGAAATCGAAATTAGTGGAAGCTGTTGAACACCTAAGAGGACAAAATGATACGTGTTTTGAACCCAGTGATGATCATGGCAAGTGTATGAGAGGATGCAGAGATTATTAAGGAGGATCATGGTTTGACATATCATGATTTCGTTCGGTTTGAGTTATTGAAAGAGGTGGTTAGAAATTGTGGCTGCTGCAGAAGACAGTATCGTAAGCTTTCAGACATCTGTCCAAAATATAACAGCGCATATTCATGACCTCATCCATCATCATGACAGGGTTTTGATAAATACACAGTTACATTTGATACCCTAAAATTTGAATTGACAGAGGAGCTAATATCAGGAACTACAGGCATAGCAAGAGAAAAAGAACCTGTGTATGAACATGTAAGAGAAACACTTGATGATGATCAAGAACAAGCTTTGGAAAATGATGAAAAGCAGCAGAGAGATGTTTCAATTCGGGAGGAACAGTCGGATTTAAAAGAGGAAAAAAAAACAGAATTCTGTAGGTGTAGAAGAAAGCACAGCTAAAGTACCAGTTACTGCTGAATTAAAAGACGACAGTTTGCAAACTTCAAATGTTAAGCTTCAAAATAAAATTCATGTACAGGTAGAAGTAAATTGGAGATCAGAAGCCAGTAGCAAAAGAAGTCCTTGAAAAAAAAAATGCATAGTTATGCTCAATGTTTTAAAACTCGGACTCGGACTTGGAATCGGTCGAGGGTCAACTCGGATTCGAACTCGGACTCGGCAATGACTCGGCCGGTTTGATTTTAATGACTCGGTTTATTAAAAAACATATAAAATATTTAAATTTTAAAGAAAAAATAAATTTTAAAGATTATAATCCATCATTCCAAAACATTAGAGACAAAACATCCAAAGTATGATCATATATATACCATATATATACCATATAAGGGTGAACATATCAAAATTGCACGAAGGGTACTGTGCCAATGTGCAAGGTTGCAAGCAGCAAATACATAATACATATATGAAAGTCTGAACAAAATGAAAATACATAATCAAAGATGCCTAAATGGCATGTAATGTATATGATGTAGAGTGAGTCGTGAAGGAGTCCAAAAAACAAAACGCTAGGATGCCAGTAATAAGTATGTCACTGCATCATTGATCAACATGATCAATAATCAATTATCAAACTTAGCACCACTGCTAGAACTAGAACCCGGACTAGCAATGACATAAGCAATGGCATCTGGGTCAGGCTCAAAACCCTCAAGGTCATCTACAAATGCTGCAGTAGGAGAAACACTAGCTGAAGTACTAGCTGAATGCGTAAAAGCACGAGGTGGACGTGGATGAGGCTGTACAGGTCCCCACATGTGCCCCTCCCTACTAGTGCCTGCCGTATCTGGAATGAAATAATTTGATATCAAGATTCAATAGTTGCATGATGTATCAAATTATTACTACATATTATATTGAAAATTTGAAACACTCATATTATTCAATAATAGAAGAAAAATATTATGGATTTAGATTCTACACCTGCATCAACATGAACTGATGATGGTATTGGTAATAGTGGATCTGCTTCCATAGTAAGATCACCTGCTGCATCTAGCTCAATATCAAAATCTGGATCAAACTCAGGCTCTTGAATCTCCACTAACCAATCTGAGGTTGGATCAATATCATCCAATATAATAGGATCTGTATCAAGTCTTTTGTTCATCAATTGGTTGCGCCTTAAGCGAAGGTTGTATTGCACGAAGACTAGATCATTTAATCGGTTTTGCTCTAAACGGTTTCTCTTCTTCGTGTGAATCGGCTCAAAGACAGACCAGTTGCGCTCACACTCGGAAGAATTGCATGGTTGACTAAGGATTTGAATTGCAAACAGTTGCAATTGAATGCCTTGCCCACCAAATGACTCCCACCAAGTTGCTGCAAGTGAAAATGGAGTTAAATCAACGAATTAGATTGTGAATTTAACTAAATATTGAAGTTATTAAATTTTAAAAATTAAACAACTAAATTTAATTAAAACAATGGAATTGTTTACCTGGTTGGTCAATATCTCTTGCAACCTTAGCCACAGGTTTGCCAAAGGTACCTGTGGCTCTAGTGTAAGCGGTAAGCTGTTGGTGTATCTCCAACTGCTCCATCTCATTTGGGACCATGCGCCCAAGGCACTCATACAATCCATCTTTAACCTCACCTGTCTGATCTTCTCCAAACCGAGCTCTATAATGATACCTTGGGTTAAGAAAATACCCAACTGCATGTATAGGGCGATGGAGTTGAGTGTTCCATCTCCTATTGATGATATCCCAGATAGGCCCATACTTGGCCACTCTATCCTTGTATGCTGCCCTTATTTGCTCCTTTGCCTGATCCATGGCCTCATAAATGTATCCCATGGCCAATCTTTCTCCATCCACCAACCGCAACACCTTAACAAGTGGCTCAGTAATTTTCAAAACCTCTGCTGCTTTTTTCCAAAATGAGCTTTCCAAGATTTTCTTCTTGGTGTCTTTTCCATCTGTTCTGTGGGCCCATTTACTTGAACTCCATTCATCACTTGAAACCATTTGTTCCAAGTTCTTTCTTTGTGCAAGGAGAGATTGCAATGTGAGGAAATGAGTTGCAAATCTAGTAACAAGTTCCCTGCCCTGTGTGTGTTTCCTCATCAAGCTCAATACCCATGAGTGGTTGTAGATGTATCTTGTGATGCTTTTGGCATGCTCTACAGTGTGCTTGATCCAATTCTGTTTGCATATGTCCTCAAGCATGAGGTCTATGCAATGTGCTGCACATGGGGTCCAAAATATTGTTGTGTACTTTTCTTCTAACATCTTACCAGCAAGAACATAGTTAACGGCATTATCCGTGATGACCTGCACAACATTAGCTACCCCCACCTCCTCAACAACCTCAACAAAAAGATTAAATAACATATTTGCATCTTTCACCTTATCAGATGCATCATATGATCTCAAAAACAAGGTTCCCTGTGGGCAAGAGACAAGGAAGTTTATGATGGTTCGGTTCTTTGCATCGGTCCATCCATCTGACATGATAGTGCATCCTGTTATGGCCCATGATTCTTTGAACTCCTTGAAGTATTCACCCAAGGATGTGATCTCTTTTTGCAAAAGAGATCCTCTCAAGTCATGCATACTAGGGCCTTTGAAGCCCTTACCAGCAGCAACAACAGAATCCCACATAGGTTGGAAATATGGTGAGCGGGCAGCACTGAAGGGGATATTTGCATCATACCGCCATCTAGCTATGTACTCATGAGCAGTCATTCTGTATTGCTTTTTCCAATGGGCATCTATGGTGGGCTGAATTGGCCGAGAAGCAGCAGGGGTGTTTTGAGGTGAGAAAAAACTATGGATACTCCCTTTTTTGGAGACATTTGTTATTGAGGGAGGAGGAACAGACTGGTAGGTATCCTTGAAATTGGGAGAAGGTATGGATGAGGAGCCTTCATATTCAGAATAAGGGGCAGATCTGCCAATCATTTCAGCAAGATGCCTCTTCTTCCCTATTTCTGCCTCTCTCTCTCTTTGGTTAGTCTTCTCCACTTCATACTGTTTAAATTGTTGTAGCAACTCCAACCTTATCTCTCCAATCACCTTTGAATCAACTTCACATGGGGCAACATTACCTCTAATGCCAGCCAAGTGTTGTTTGAGCCTATGAATGCCTCCTCCCTTAATCAATTTTTTGCATTTTCTGTAATATATTTTCCCTTCAACCACATCAGCATGGGCCCATGCTGCATCTTTTGATTTAGGAGGCATTATGAGATGCAAATGTTAATGGACAGTTCTCTGTCCAAAAAAAAATACATTAATTTACAAAAAAACACATTAAAACATGTAATTTACAATACTGTAATAATTTTATTAGATTTTTTAAGAAATAAGAAATTTACAGTATTTGTCAAAAATTAAGAAATAATTTTATTAGATTTTTTAAGAATGATCAATGATCAATGTACATACCTGTGGCTACAAACTCCAAACCGTGAGCAATCAGCAAACTCCAAGTCCAACCATGAGCAAACTCCAAAGTGACTGAGCAGTGCACCAAGTTCCAACTTCCAACGGTCAACCTTCAGGCTTCAATTGTGACTCGTGAGGCTTGAGGCTTGAGGCTTGAGCACTAGCGTGCCACATTGCCAACCTTCAACCGTGAGCTGCTGTGCTGAGTAATAACCTTCAGGCTTCAACCTTTCGTGGGTCGTGAGCAGTGAGCACTGAGCTCCAGCCTCCAAGTTCCAACTTCCATCGTGACTCGTGAGTTTGAGCTTCAACTTTGAGGCCTTCAACCTGAGCTCCAGCCTCCAATTTCCACCGTGAGCAGTAGCATTGGTGACTCGGTGAGCAGAGCTTCAACTTCCAGAATCCACCGTGAGCCAGCAGAGCTTCAAAGTTCAAGCCGCAAGCCTTCAAGTTTCAACTCGAATCGTGAGCATCCACGTGAAAAGAAGAAGTCGACGGGACGACATGTAGCAGGTAAGTAGTGTTAGGTTAGGTTAGGAGTTAGGTTAGGGGTAGGCTCGGTTTAGGTTAGTGTTTAGGCAATAATTTTTAATTTAAAAAAAAAATTGAAATCCGGGACAGCTCAACGAGTTGACCTTTAACTCGGCCGAGCTGACCGGTTCGGTATTGAACCGGCCACCTGATCCGATTTAAAGGCCGATTCGGCTCGGTTAGGGTTCAACTCGAGTGACTCGGGCTGAGTCCGAGCCAGCTCGACCGAGTTTTAAAACACTGGTTATACTCTGTTTTTTTCCTATTTTGGTCATTACAATTGAGCACGAATTACGAGCAGATGGAGATGAATTTTAGAAAACAAAAAGAGGTTTTTGTTCACAACAGACCCATTCACAAAAACCTCTCTCAGTTTTGCAACAACTGTCAATGTTTGAAATATTTGATTTAATCTTTACGGCCTATTTTTCAGGGTTTTAAAAAACATTTAATATTTTCATGTTTTAGTCTTCATCTTGCGGGGCATATTCCGATGGATTGGAGAAACATTTTTAAAAACTAAGAGAGTCTTTTGTCCATCACGGACTCATTCACAAAAACCTCTCTCAATTTTCGCACAGGTGTTTCGGATCGAGAGATATGGGGGCTTCTTTGTGACCCATTTTTCAGAAATTAGCCAAATTTCCCAGGAATCCGATTTTGCTATTTTTAGTCAATTAGTTGAAAGTTGGTTAATGTAACTGCTAAGTAGTTTCAAATTCGACCTAAAGAAGTGAATATGGAACTACTTCATATTATATCTTTGTAATTATATAAGGAGGAGAGGCATACAGTGCAAGGGTTGGAATTTAGACTCAAGGAGAGGCTTTTTGAAGCTCATACATTTCAAGCTAAGACTATTGTACTCTTATGTAAGTTTAAGACTATAATTGATCATATATATGTTGATAAGCCCTATTTTACTCTCATATTGTTTTCATTTCTAATCTGTTTGGTTACTCATTCTACAATTTCATTTCTTGTGTAAAGTCTTATTCATGCAAATGCTTGTGGTTTTGTGGATGAAAACAATATTTCTTATGTAATGTATATGGTTTATTTAGAGTGTTTGATCCCCAGATCTTAAACTTGTTCATGATTTAGTTATGGAATTGGCTTGTTTCTGTTCATTACCTTCTTGTGTATAAATGTTCAAACCAAAACCCTAAAAAAACCTATTTTTTTTAATTTTTTTTTTGAGATAGTGTTGGCTTGTTCTTCTAGTAGTTTGAGAACAATTTCTGGCATTAACAGCTTCCATACATTGATCCATGCCTTCATAAACAAAACCCATATAAGGGTGACACTATCCGGGATGCAAAGCATATCAACAATTGGTTCACATACTTCTAAACCCTTCACAAAACTTTCCCAAAAAGCATTGCTTAAAATATTTGTTCCACATCCTTCCCTTTAGATTATTTTGAAAGGCAGGAGTTTTTTCACTCAGTGTTGCAAATAACACCTCTTATACTTATCTTTTCTTGAATCTCTTTGTTGAGAGTAATGTAATATTAATGATAGTGCAACTGCGAGAGCCATTCTCTGAATGGCACTCTAGTCAGTTAATTAGGGTTCTTGGTCAGTTAACTTGGCAGACTAAGTCCCTATTAGGTACCCTAGGCCCCCCCAACAATCTATTAGGGTTCTTGGTCTGGGACCAAGCAGGTTGATGGCATAGCAACGTCACTAGCATGTGGCTAGGGCCCCTATCTGTCTCTAGGGTATTTTGGTAATGGACTAGACATTGTTTGGTCATAAGGACCAAGTAGATCCAGCAGGCTGAGACAAAGACATCCTATTCTGGGACTAGGTAGATTCTTGGTCTAGGACCAAGCAGGTTTTGCAGGTATAGTCTTGGTCAATTAACTAGGAGGATCTTGGTCAGTCAACCAAGATGATGATGTGTGATGCCCTCATCTCCTACAGGGTTGAGCTAGGTTGTTTCTTCAAGGGGCTAGCCACCCCTTGATGATGTCACTGGCACTTGACCTTTAGGAGCAGTTAGGAGGACTAGAGGATCGCATCATCCAGTTTGGACCTTCCTTTTATGGTGATGATACAACTTCCAATTATTGTAAGGAACACTCGTGGACCACATAGCTTGAGAGTGAAAGATAAATGTTTGGTTGCTTCTTCTTGTGGGTAAAAGGGTTATTCTCCCACCATTTTGGTACACCTTGGTCTTATGGGTATAAGGGTTGTTCTCCCAATTTGTTGTGACACCTCTTGTTAGCCTTGTGCTTGACTTGGTCTTATGTTTCCTTGTTGGTCCTAGCACCCCTCTTTGAGTGTGGTACTTGACCCATTGTTATGACGTCCTAACATCTATTTATGTTTTACTTTTGGTAACCCTCCTAAGTGCATGACGTCTTGACCTTTGGAGTGTAACCCTAAGTCAATAAAGGGTTAGAAGAAAGATCCTTCTAGAAGTTGTTAAAAGTTATAAATAACAACCCTAGATCTCTTTATGAAGATGTCTTGGAGATGAGATCTAATCTATTACTTATGTTTGATCTAGGGTTTGATGCTTGCTCCTTCTTGGTGACGTCTGGGTTTCTTTGTCCTCTCTTGCTTGGGCGCTCTCATGATTTGGAATCTTAACTGTTGCTTGCCTTTCCTTCCTCCACATATGAGAGTTGTACTCTGTTGCTGCATGTGTTTTGGGGCTGTCAAACTGTTTTTGGTGGATACTGCTGCTGTTATCGACTGTTGGGAGGGTGCCATGGGTTGGTTGTTGCCCTACTGCCTGTACCGTGAGCTTGCTGAGGATACCATGAGCTTGAGTGAGAGTTTCTCTGCTGCTAGGGACTGTTTTGTTGGGCCTTCTGCCTTATATAAGCCCTGTTAGGGTTGTTGCTACTGTTTTGTTGAGGATGCTACCTGCTAGAGACTTTTTGGGGCTGCCGCCACCTTGTCTAGAGCTGTTGCTACTTGGTTTAGGTTGTCGCTGCTGTTTGAAGCTGCCTTTGATGTTTGTGAAAGTGTTGTTGCTCCTTGTGAGTGAGTTGTGGGCTGTATGTTGGTCCCTCACCTGAGCCGTGGGTTGTTTTGTTGAAGCCATGGGCTGCTTGTTGGTTTTCCACATGAGCCGGGGGTTGTTTGTGGTTTGCTACCTTAGCCGTGGGCTGTTTTCGTGAGTTGTCACCTCATCGTGGGCTAGTTGAGGGCCAACACCTGTGCTTTGGGCTGTTTGAGCAGGTTGTTGCCTTGTGTGGGCTATTTGAGATAGTCACTACCCATGTTGGACTGTTAGTGTTGCTGCTCTTGTTGAGCTATTAGAGTAGGATGTTGTCCCATTTGTGGACCGTTTGAGTGGGCCACTACATTTTGTGTGGGCTATTTGAGTTCGACTTTTTGCTGGCTGTCTTGATTAACATCTTGGGTTTGTTTTGACTGCTGTACCTTCTACTGTACTTGTCTATTTCTATCCTACAACACTTTAACCTTCTTTCTCTCTCTCTCTCTCTCTCTCTTAGATATATCCATGCCCTCAGGTAAGGGCTGGACTTGTTCCATATTTAATGACTTGTCTCTGAGGGACAAGGTCTGATTTGAAAGTTTTTTGAGTATAAGGAATGTCCAAATCAAACTTGTTTCTCCTACTTTATCAGTTAGATCTTTTACTGCTGCTAGTTGATTTGTTCATTATTTTTCCTTATTGCGACTGCCGTTCTACATGTTGTGATTTTGTTTCAGTTGTGTATCTTTATCCTTAAGGTAGTGTTAAAGTTGAAAGAGATGATTTTTTTCTTTTCTTTTCTTTGTGTTAGACATTTACTACTGTTGTACTTCAATATTATTTATAGTTTGAATTTGCAAGTCTATTAAATTTTTTTGAAAACCCTAAAACTTCAACATTGTATCAGAGCTTTGGTTTTGTAGCTAACTTTGATTTTGCAGCCTATCAAAGGCTACATAGATTCGAAGGTAAGGGTTTGAATATGCGGAACAACATACTAATCAGAGTTGGATGGCCACATACAAATATGTGTTTATTACAACTCCTGTGGTTTTGCTAGTCTATGCCCTAGATATGACTTCAGAAAAGAGATGATGGAACTAGTAGGCTGTGGACTTGATCCCTTAAAGAGGTATGTCAAGTATGACTAGCATTCGTAGAAGGTTTGACTCAAGTATAGTGAGTAAAGAGCCTGATTAACTCCTTTGTGTGTTTAGATCTTGACTTTGTAATGTCCTCTTTTAATTAAATCACCCAGAGACACCTGTTAACCTATTTTATTCCCATAGGTTCGAGCGGGTATTAAAGAAAAGGGAATAATAGAGGACTAATATCACTAGGAGCATAAGGAACACCACTTCAGTGTTATTAGAACATCAACATCAGTAGATTACAAAAGGACATTAGAGCAGATATCAACTAGCATGTGGGCCTTATTTCATATTGCATGCATCAATGAGCAATTAGGTTTGTATTCATGCAAAAGTAAAGTCATGCAAACCCTAAAAGCTACATGCAAACCCTAAAAGCTTTATAAGAAGATAAGTCAAACCAAAAAGTCATCTATTATCATTATTCATTTTGGAGATTGGTTTCGAGAGCAGCAACAACAGTAGCCTTAGCAGCAAGTTGGGGTTGAGTGTGTGATCCATCAACTAACATGTGCTTTCGACATTGAAATCTATCTGCCCTAATAACTTCTGGATAGATCACTCAGATCTATCATTATCTCTTCACAACATTCATTCTTCCGCAGAGATCTAGCATACAAAGAAGGACAATATTACAGGGGTCACATTTTACTGTTGGGAAATAGTTGGAAACACCGGGAACAATTTGCTTTGCTTTAGAAAGACCTCATTTCTTCCGCATGTTTCTTCCCTTCTCTCCAAAAGGACTGTTTCATTATACCTGGAAATTATCAAATCATCTCCTGCACCATTGAAGAAGTTACAAGCAAACACGTGTGGGAGAGAGGGCATCCCACTATTCCAGAGAACCAATTCGCTAGTCATCAGGATTGCCATACTACCATATCTGGAAAGTCTTAACTCCATCCGTCAAGTATTGAAGCAGTTACGAGCATATCATCATCCAAGAGGGGACGTTTTCCTTGCATGGGCGAATCACCTGAACCCAAAAACATGTTTTTGGAGTTAGAGTTGCTGCATGGCATGCATGTCTATTATATACTGAAGAACCATCACAACTATAAATATTGGTATGTTACTATAATCTTACTGAAGCTGATTTTTTATTTTATCTCCATATTTGTCATATTTAGGGTTTTTGGGCACGTACCCTGTTTTGCATGCAAATCAAATTATTTTATCATACACACCTAAAACATATAAACCGACAAACAATCATCATTACCTGTCAGTATAAAGCATAGTAGCATAATTCGAGTACGAATACGATTCGATACGGAAACAAATATGTAACAAAAAAATCCAATACGAATAAAATACGAAAGTAGACTTCTTATATATAATATTTTTAATTAAATATACAACAATATATATACCATTTATATATAGTTAAACATATACAATATTTTTAATGAAATATTAAATATCAACCTTTAAATTTTAAAATTTAAAATAATCATTTTTTTAAACATATTTCTTATAACCAAAATTACTCTTTAAAAAACAAAAATATAATACCCTTAGTATACCATGAGCCTGAGGATACCATGAGCCTGAGTGAGAGTGTCTCTGCTGCTAGGGACCATTTTGTTGGGCCGTCTGCCTTCCTAAGCTCTGTTAGGGCTGCTGCTACTGTTTTGTTGAGGACGCTACCTGTTAGAGACCTTTTGGGGCTGCCGCCACCTTGTCTAGAGCTGTCACTACTTGGTTTAGGCTGCCGCTGCTGTTTGAAGCTGCCTTTGCTGTTTGTGAAAGTGCTGCTGCTCCTTGTGAGTGAGCTGTGGGCTGTATGTTGGTCCCTCACCTGAGCCGTGGGCTGTTTTGTTAAAGCCTTGGGCTGCTCGTTGGTTTTCCACCTTAGCTGTGGGTTGTTTGTGGTTTGCTAGCTTAGCCATGGGCTGTTTTGGTGAGCTGTCACCTCACTGTGGGCTGGTTGAGGGCCAACACTTGTGCTTTGGGCTGTATGTGGCTGTTTGGTAAAGCCACTGCCCTATGTGGGCTGTTTGAGCAGGCTGCTGCCCTGTGTGGGCTATTTGAGATGGTCACTCCCTGTGTTGGACTGTTGACTCTTGAATGGCTGCTGCTCTTGTTGAGCTATTAGAGCAGGCTGCTGTCCCATTTGTGGACTGTTTGAGTGGGCCACGGCTTTGTGTGTGGGCTATTTGAGTTGGAATTTTTGTTGGCTGATTAACATCTTGGGTTTGTTTTGACTGCTGTACCTTCTTCTGTACTTGTCTATTTCTATCCTACAGCACTTTAACCTTCTCTCTCTCTCTCTCTCTCGGGTATGTCCATGCCCTCAGGTAAGGGCCAGACTTGTTCTATTTTTAGTGACTTGTCTCTAAGAGACAAGGTCTGATCTGAAAGTTTTCTGAGTATAAGGAAGGTCCAAATCAGACTTATTTCTCTTACTTTATCAGTTAGATCTTTTACTGCTGCTAGTTGATTTGTTCATTATTTTTCCTTATTGCTACTGCTGTTCTACATGTTTTGTTTCAGTTGTGTATCTTTAACACAATGATCCTTACGGTAGTGTTAAAGTTGAAAGATATGAAAATAATTTGTTTTTTGTGTTAGACATTTACTACTGCTGTACTTCAGTATTATTTATAGATTGAATTTGCAAGTTTGTTAAATTTTTATGAAAACCCTAAAACTTCAACATGTAATATGTAACAAAAATGGTATCACAGGTTCTGAATAGCTTTCTAGATGGTTGCTTCCTATACAGGCTCAATGTTAGGTGATGGTTAAATATGAAGTGAGAAATTTGTTTTTTTGAATTGATTCATTAATCCATGGAAACATTGCTAAATCATGCAACAAGTCAATGCAATGAGCAACACAAGCGGTCTGCTAAAAGCCTAAATCAACTTTTAAGTTCCCACACAATTTGAGGCATTGTTAGTTACTATTTGGATCACATTTTCTTCCACAACTTCAAGAATTGTTTCCTCTAAAATCTTGACAATGTGTTTGGAAGTCTTCTTCAGGGCAATAAACCAACACATTAATTAGTAATTACATCGATAGGCATAAATACCTCTTATATTTAGCAATCTGGGACACATATTTGACCAACCATTTGATAAAATTGTGCACCCGTGTCTTTCCAAGACTCTTTGAGCTGACCCAATCTGCTTGTCAGTGGGAGCTACATATTTTTTTCCAAAATTTCAATCTTCGTACATGCATTAATAAAGGGATTTTGGTCACCTTCAATGGGATAGCAGATTCAAAAAACAAGTAAGCCAAAGTGTCTTCAACCTTTTTTTATGTACAACTTCCAAAGAGAGTTTAATGTTAGTGCTCCCCTTGATTCAATTGGTTGAGATCAATTTCCAAACATGCTTGAGGAAAATGAGGGAATGGGGCTGTAACTTTGTAAGTCATTGCAGTCTACATTTAAATGCACTGTTTTTTGTTTTGTTTCATTTCCTTGACCTTTTTCAAGTTTCTTCTTCAGTTCTGCAGACACCCCTTACCATTACTGATAGAAAGTAGGTGCTCTAGTTGAAGACCCAGAAAGTAAATGGTTACATAAATTGCATTTTAGATGTTTCTTGGGCCTAGGCAATATCTGCACATGTTTCCATCCTTCCATTGTTGATTTTTGAGGTGTCATGGCAAATGTTTCTGCGTTGTTTATATTTGTAAATTATATTCTAGGAATTGTTTGACATTTTTCTTTGTTTGTTATCATTGTTCATGATTTATACCCTATTTGGAAATTGGAACTTTGAGTCTTCACTAGTTGGCAATAATTACAAAACTATTTTTTATTTATAAAAAATGAAAGCTAAATACTACAAACTTATAATAGAACAAATACCTTCTCCCATGGGGCTTAGGGCCTCGGCTATGGGCAAAACCTTAGAGTAGCAATCTATAGTAAAGTCTTCTATGTGGTTGACATTGTGAGCGCAACAATAAATTGCAGCAAGTCCTGTAGGTTGTAGTAGGTGAAAACTGATAGGTCGCAGTAGCAAATTGCAGTAGGAGTGGGAGACTGGAGTGGATGGTTGCAAATGCAATAGTTGGGTCGCTCATCGCTAGTAGTAGCAGTTGCTCGTCACTAAGAACACCAGTCACTTGGAGTTGGAGCTACCAGTGAATGAAGTGAATAGATGGTTAGAATCAACGACGTGGGTGTACACTAAACAAATTCGCGGGCAAAATTGAACGAAGAAAATCAACAAGTAATTAGGGATAGGGAACTGATTTTTTAATTTATAGATTATATATATATTTTTAACGAGATAGAGTCAAAAACAAATTCCATGAAATTCACCTTAGTATTTGTTTCAATTTGCTTTAAGATTCAAATTCGATTTGATTCATCTTCAAGTTCGCCAAACCTTCACGAATCTCTTTTTTTGGAATTCACTGATTTTCAAATCTTAAGGTTGAAGTTCCATGAACTATGTGACATGGATTGGTGCAAATAAAAGTTGCCTTATACCATGAAAATTGGTGAGATGACACATTGTCAAACAAAACTTTATTTCATTGCTTCCAAATCCAAAAGAGAACTTCAATTTTGACAAGCTTCCAAGCGGCTTGAAATGCTATGGCCCATTGAAGGAAGTCACATAATAAGGCAATTCACTAGGAGAGGGAGGCAAGCAAAAGATTTTGATACACATACTTGACTTGGGCTTAGATCTGTTGAATTTTTAGCATTAGCATGAATACTTTAAAATTTGCAGACTGACATATAACAAATGACAAGTGCAGTAAGTAACATCAACACATCAACACATTGAACACAAGAGTTTTTCACTAGGGAAACCTTTAAAGGACAAAACCCCAAATGCATTAGCAATTCATCTCGTAAATGAGATGACCGAGTTTTTAAAATAATTCTCAAACCCTAATGGGTTTGTACCACATATCCACAAAATTACAGAAGATAAGTTTACAAGAAGAATCCAAACTAGGGATCCAAAATTCTCAAACCCTAATGGGTTTGTACCACATATCCACAAAATTATAGAAGATAAGTTTACAAGAAGAATCCAAACTAGGGATTCAAGCCCTAGTTCCTTTCAGTTGCCCAAAATCTAGATCTGCCCGAATTTTCTCTTTCACAGCCTGCTCGGACCTGTTTTAGGCCTGCTAGAGTCCTGTCGGGATCCTCTGCTGCTGCTCGAATCTTATCTCTCCTGCCCGAATCTATTTTAGACCTGCCCGAGCCCTACCCTGAATTCTGTTGTGCTGCCTGAGCCCTTGTCTTCTGCCCGAGACCCTGCCCAAGCTGTCTGGAGGCTTGTCAGCCCTGCTCGAGCCCTTATCTTCTGCTCAAGACCCTGCCCAAGCTGTCTGGAGGTTTGTCGGCCTTGCTTGAGCCACTTGTTGTGCTTCCGGTTGCTGCCCGTGGCTCTTGCTGGCTGCCTGAAAGCCCTTACTGGTTGTCTGTTAGCAGCCCGAGGGTTTGCTGCAGACCCGAATGCCCTTACGGGCGGTCTGCTACAAACTCGAAACCCTTCACGGATTCTGTACTAGCAGCCTAAGGGCCTGTACGGCTTGTCCGAGAGAAGAAGAGGGCAGTCGAGAGAGGAGGAGGGCTGCCCATGGACTATAATAGTTGCCTGGTGAGGAGTTTGCAGCTTCCTGGAACCTCTCTGTGAGGAAAGGAAGCTGCCTGATGAAGCAAAGAACCTGTCCGTGAAGATTCTGAGGTAGTCGTGAAGAAGAAGAGGCTTAGGGTTAAACCCTAGCTAGTGTATGTTGCTGCAAAATGGTAAAACCCTAGTTTAGGGTTTATAAAAACAAATGTGAATGCCCTAGCTAGACTCATCCATGCTAGGGCAGAAACATCAATCTTCCTTCTCTTCAATAACCAACGATTTCTTCTGTTGGAGTAACTGCAAGTGCAAGAGCAAGTGTGTGTAATAATGAAATGGATTGATCTTCTTTTATAGCCTTTGAGTCACCTATAAGTGGACCAAATCTCAAAAGAACAAAATAATAATATTTTATTCTTTTATCACTTTGACTTTTACCTTTTGTGGTACTAAAGGTCTTTTTGTACTTTCACTTTGACACCTTAGTGGTACTAAGGGTCTTTATGTATTTTAGACTTTGCTTTAGCCTTCTTTAAGTGCCCTGTGGTTAAAACAAGTGGTCAAGGTGGTCCTTCATCCCCACTCAAAGCACATCATCATAAATAAAGAGAATTACTAATACTTTTATCTCACACTCTATGTGACACCAAGATCAAATACTAAGGTGTCTTAACCAAGGGTAGCTAAGCCTTGGAGAAGATCACAAAGCCCACTGATCGAGGGTCAGAGTGTGACACATGCCCAGACCCGGTCTAGGGCTTATAGTGTAATACTGGTAATAGACCAGGTGCCTCAGCCATAGGCTGCATAATTTGACACAAGGTCTAATACTTAGTAATAGACCAAGCGCCTCCATTGTCTCAGAGAATGGCCCTTAGCCCCGAGATGAGTCCCTAGTCTCGGACTAGGTAAATTCCTGGTAACTGACCAGGTGCCTCCATTCAAAGAATGGCCAGTCAGCTCTAGGTTGCATCCCCCACTGCTAGACTGGTTCCACATCTTGGTCCCGAACTAGATGTCACCATTCAACAGAATGGTCACCCAACTCAAGGTTGAGTCCCCCAGTGATGGACTAGTTCTATATCCTGGTCCTGGACCAAATATTCCCATTCAACATGATGGCCACTCAACTCAAGGTTGAGTCCCCCAGTACAGGACTGGTTCCACATCATGGTCCTGGACTAGATGTGTCGAGAATGGCTCTCGATGCTACTAAGAAAAACCAACACTTCCTCTTAGCGTGAGAAACATTCTCTGCCATTCCAAGCTTGTCACGAAAGTACACGAACTTTGTTGCTATCAGAGGCTTGGTCATGATATCTGCGATCTGTTTATCCGTACGAATGTACTACAACTTCAGAGCACCTCTTTGTACTAGGTATGTGATGAAATGATACTTCATTTCAATGTGTTTCGATCTGTCATGAAACACCAGGTTTTTTGAAAGCTTAATGCAACTTTGATTATTGCAATGAATGATTGTTGAGTCAAGCTTTCCATCGAACAGATCAGATAGAAGTTTTCTGAGACAAACTACTTCCTTGCAGGCATCACTTGCAGCAATATATTTTGTCTCAGTTGTACTCTGAGCTATGGAACCCTGCTTCCTGCTGGACCAAGAGATCATTGTAGATCCTATACTGAAGCAGTAACCAGAGGTGCTTTTTCGGTCTACTGCACTGCCAGCCCAATTTGAATTAGCATATTTTGCTAATAATACTCCATTGCTGGAAGTATACCTGAACCCATAAGTGATAGTACCTCACACATATCTGAGTACGTGTTTAGCAACTACCCAGTGTATGTGCTTTGGGTCGGACATGAACTGACTCAGAGCATTCACTGTGTAACATATATCTGGTGGTCTTGTATGTACAAGATACATCAAGGATGCAATAAGCTGTCTGTACAGAGTAGAGTCCACACTCTGTGAATTGGTGGCTGAGTCACGCAACTTTGTCGAGTTGGTAGTCATGGGTACGCTCATGGACTTGCAGTCCTGCATCCCAAATCTTTGCAAGATGTCCACTGCATACTTCCCTTGTGTCAGGAAGATCTCGCCTAGCTTTTGCCAGACCTTTAAGCCAAGAAAATAATGCATCAAATCGAGATCCTTCATTTCAATTTCAGAGGTAAGCTTCCTCTTACACTGTTCTATCAACTATTCATCACCTGTAAGAAACAAGTCATCTACATATAGAATAAAGACCAGGATATGATTATGAACAACCTTGAAGTACAAGTTGGAGTGAGCTGTACTTTTGGAAAACCCCAAGCTATGGAGAAATCCATCCATCCTCGTATACCAGACTCTTGGAGCTAGTTTTAGTCCATACAAGGCTTTCTTCAGTTTACACACATGGGTATTGTTCCCATGAGTCACAAAGCCTTCAAGTTGTTCAATATAGACTTCCTCATCAATCTTGCTATTGAGGAAGGCTGTCTTTACATCCATCTGATGTAACTTCCATCCGAATACTGCAACAAAGGAAATGATGGTTTTGATGGTAGTGTACCTGGAAATAGGAGCAAATGTCTCATCATAGTCAATGCCTTCTTTTTGAGTGAAGCCACGAGCTACGAATTTGGCTTTATACTTCTCCACACTGCCATCAACAACATGCTTGATTTTGTAAAGCCATCTGGATGTCACTATTGACTTTCCTGTTGGTCTGGGAACAACTTCCCACACATCATTCTTCATGATTGAACTGTACTCTTCAATCATGGCATCAACCCATACCTGTTGACTTGCTGCTTCTTCGTATGAGGAAGGTTCTGCACTAATGAGTTGGCTCATAAGACCAGAGTACTTCTGTGGTCTTATGCTTTCTCTGAAAGTCTCAGGAGGAGCTTTATGCTTCTCGGCTTCTTGTACCGTTTCTCGGTACCAAGTAGGTCTCCTTCTGGAAGGTGGAACTTCACCAGTTCTTCTGGTGGACTTTCAGTGTCCTCAAGTGCATCTGGAATTTGATCCTCAAATTCCTCTTCTTCCCTATGAACTTCTGAATCTAGAATCTCAAGAGGAGGTACTTCATCTTCCTTTGAAAGCTCTTGTGTTTGACAAAACACAGCTTCTTCCCACAACTTCCTCATGGAAGATCACATCTTTACTGACTTCAATGTACCTCTGTTCAGGTACCTAGATGCGGTAGGCCTTCGAGTTGTCACTGTAACCGACAAATATGCCTTTCTTACCGGAAGGCTCTAGCTTGGCCCTCTTTTCCTTTGGCACATGAATGTAAACCGGTGTGCCAAATATCCTCATGTGGTCAACTGCAGGTTTCTTTTTGGTGAAGACTTCTTCTGGAGTCTTCTCCCCCAAGATAGCATGAGGGCTTTTGTTTTTTATGTACACATCAGTACTTGCAGCTTCAGCCCACAAGGATAAAGGAAGATCTAGATCGGTAAGCATGGCTTTAGCAGCTTCACAGATTGTTCTGTTCTTCCTTTCTGCAACCCCATTCTGCTGAGGGTTGTACGGTACTGTCAGCTCTTTCTTGATTCCTGTTTCTCGGCAAAAATCATCAAACTCATTAGATTCATACTCACCTCCGTTATCTGATCTCAAGACACAGATGTGTCTGCCAGTCTGATTTTCAATCAAAGCCTTGAACTCTTTGAACCTGTCAAAAGTTTCACTTTTGTCCTTGAGGAAGTAAATCCATGACTTCCGAGAATGATCATCTATGAACAAGACATAATACAAGCACCCACTCAAGGAGGGTGAAGACATAGGCCCAAATGTCAAAGTGAATCAAATCTAATATGCCTTTAGATCTATTCTTGCTTCTTGAAAATGATTTCTTAGTGTTCTTACCTAGAGCACATCCTTTGCAAATTCCATCATGTTTTGGAGATACCTCTGGCATACCTGTAATCATCTTCTGCAAGCCTTCATCCTTGTTCATCTTCAATGTTTAGAGCCTTTTCTTCAAGACTCTCTTCTGACTGGGAGCCTTCTTCTCATACAAGTTTGTTAAGGTGTCAAAGCATTCTTTGGCAGTCTTCAATGCTGTGATGTTGGGCATCACAATTTCTTTGACAGAATCATAGATGATCCTTCTAGCCTTGGCCTGTTTCTTCTTGTAAGCAACTCTACCAGGATTAGATGTTGGCTCTTCACTAACGTTGAACACAATGTCATCAAGGTCATTTTCTTCTAGAACAGCTGTAAACCTAGCTTTCTAGGAGTTGTAGTTGGTAGAACCTTGAAGCTTCTCTTCCGGTCTGAAGATGTTGGTGGCCATCTCTGCCACTTAGTCAAATGTCAAGTCTGCAAAATATCCCAAGGTCTAGGAAGACAACAACAATTTCTTCTTACTGGGTCTTCACATGCTAAGCTTTGATACCATGTTGAATTTTTAGCATTAGCATGAATACTTTAAAATTTGCAGACTAACATATAACAAATGACAAGTGCAGTAAATAACATCAACACATCAACACATTGAACACAAGAGTTTTTCACTGGGGAAACCTTTAAAGGACAAAAATCCCAAAAGCATTAGTAATTCATCTTGTAAATGAGATGACTGAGTTTTTTCAAAAATTCTCAAACCCTAATGGGTTTGTACCACAGATCCACAAAATTATAGAAGATAAGTTTACAAGAAGAATCCAAACTAGGGCTTCAAGCCCTAGTTCCTTTCAGTTGCCCAAAATCCAGATCTGCCCGAATTTTCTCTTTCACAGCCTGCCTAGACCTGTTTTAGGCCTGCCCAAGTCTTTCCCGGATCCTCTACTGTTGCTCGAATCTTATCACTCCTGCCCGGATCTGTTTTAGGCATGCCCGAGTTTTGCCCGGAATTCTGTTGAGCTGCCCGAGACACTGCCCAAGCTGCCCGGAGGCCTGCCAGCCTTGCCCAAGCCACCTGCTGTGCTTCCGACTGCTACCCGCGGCTCTTGCTGGCTGCTCAGAAGCCCTTATGGGCTGTCTGTTAGTAGCTCGAAGGTTTGCTGTAGACCCAGGTGCGATTATGAGCAGTCTGCTAACAGCCCGAGGGTTTGCTACAGACCCGGAACCTAAGTCATATGGTTCGAATTCAAATTCGAGTTCGATGACCATTTGATTTGATTCGAATTCGAATTTCTTGATGAGGTTCGTTTGAGATTCGTCTTTAGATTCGAATATATAAATATATAAATTGAAGTATAGTACAAACTAATAAAACTTTACATCAACAATTTATTCATGGAATTGGAAATGCACAACTCAAGGTTTGTTTCAACTTTTAACCTAGCTGCTTAGATAAATTTAATCCCAATTGTGATTAACTTCTCTCTTCAATGGTAGCATAGCATCTTCGTGGGTCTGTGACTGTAATTGCACTTCTAGATTATAGTCTGTAACTTAAACGATGAGCTGGTGATTGAACAGTTGCAGTGATTCGTGACCATTGAGATAGAAAATCATGGAGTCGCGAGCTCTAAGCCCTAGCATGGGGATTTCTTTGCTAAGAAGCGATAAGTAGAGAGGAAAAACTTTGCACACGGGTTGGGAATCGAGACTAGGGTAAGTATACAGTAGCATGTTAGGACTAAGGTTTAGATGAAAATAAAATGAAAAACCAACACCCCAATTTTTTGATTTTTTGATTAAATTCGCCTTTAGATTCGAATTGGCTTGAGATTTGACAAAATTTGAACCTAAAGGTTCAAATTCGTTGAATCTTGTGACTTAGCGGGTCGGAACCCTTCACGGGTTCTGTACTAGCAGCCCAAGGGTCTGTATGGCCTGCCCGAGAGAAGAAGAGGGCTGCTCGGAGAGGAGGAGGGTTGCCCGTGGACTATAATAGCTGCCTGGTGAGGAGTTTGCAGCTGCCCAGAACATGCCTGTGAGGAAAGGAAGTTGCCCAGTGAAGCAAAGAACCTGCCTGTGAAGATTGTGAGGCAACCATGAAGAAGAAGAGGCTTAGGGTTAAACCCTAGCTGGTGTATGCTACTGCAAAATGGTAAAACCCTAGTTTAGGGTTTATAAACTGTGAATGCCCTAGCTAGACTCATCCATGCTAGGGCATAAACATCAATCTTCCTTCTCCTCAATAACCAACGATTTCTTCTGTTGGAGCAGCTGCAAGTGCAAGAGCAAGTGTGTGTAATAATGAAATGGATTGATCTTCTTTTATAGCCTTTGAGTCACCTGTAAGTGGGCCAAAACTCAAAAGAACAAAATAATAATATTATATTCTTTTATCACTTTGACTTTTACCTTTAGTGGTACTAAAGATCTTTTTCTACTTTCACTTTGACAACTTAGTGGTACTAAGGGTCCTTATGTATTTTAGACTTTTGCTTTAACCTTCTTCAAGTGCCCTGTGGTCAAAACAAGTGGTCAAGGTGGTCCTTCATCCCCACTCAAAGTACATCATCATAAATAGAGAGATTTACTAAATACTTTTATCTCACACTCTGTGTGACACCAAGATCGGATACTAAGTTGTCTTAACCAAGGGTAGGTTAGCCTTGGAGAAGATCACAAAGCCCATTGATCGAGGGTCAGATTGTCACACATGCCTAGACCCGGTCTAGGGCTTATAGTGTAATACTGGTAACAGACCAGGTGCCTCAACCATAGGCTGCATAGTTGACACAAGGTCAAATACTTGGTAACAGACCAAGCACCTCCATTCTCTAGGAGAATGGCCCTCAGCCGCGGGCTGAGTCCCTATTCCCAGACTAGGTAAATTCCTGGTAACTGACCAGGTGCCTCCATTCAAAGAATGGCCAATCAACTCTAGGCTGAGTCCCCCAATGCTAGACTGGTTCCACATCCTGGTCCTGGACCAGATGTCACCATTCAACATAATGGTCACTCAATTCAAGGTTGAGTCCCCCAGGGCTGGACTAGTTCTATATATCCCCATTCAACTCAAGGTTGAGACCTCCCGTATTGGACTGGTTCCACATCTTGGTCCCGGACCAGATGTCTCCATTCTCTGAAGAGAATGGCTCTCGATGCTGATCAAAGAAATCAACAAGATCTACCTAGCAAGCAGATAGAACTAGAAGAACTAGAAGAGGTGCTTTAGCGTTTCACCTCACCCACATTGAATACATAGTGGTTTTTAAACCCTAGGTAAGTTAATCTTCTATCAAGAAGGAGGCCCCTACCATTAGGCTCTAAGTGAAAAATGAATTTGTAGGCTCATTAACATGATTCCTTACAGTGCTTAAGCAGAATATCTAGGTCTTTTTGCTTTGACCACATGTGCCAAATCTTGTTGAGTCAACCTTCTAGGCAGGGGTTGGAACACGACCACTTGTAGGCCATGGTTGGCTTGTATTGAGTGAAGGTAGCGGCCTTACCCTATTTCCAATCTTGTCACTAGGCATGAGGCGAGTAGAGGCCAAGCTTATATTATAAGTGGTCTAGGATAAGCCCTTGTATTTGATTCACATAAGGCTAGGCAAGGCCTAGTAGCACTGTCAAAGATGTGATTGGTAGAGTGAATGCCTCGTTTAAAAACCTTCAAGTCCAAGAACTAGGAAGACTCAACCAAAGGTTTCCCCCAAAAGAGGATCAATGCTAACCACTAGAGGTAGTGCTCATTAAATGACAACTTTTCCTTAGGGATGGCTATTTCCAAGCTTGGAAGAGTGAGTGGCTTCCAAGGCTTCTGTATACTTTGCACTATGAATATGCCTAAAATCTTTACCTTTGAGGGGGTTAATATAGTTTCAAATAAATTCCTTACCTTGCCTTTTTACCCAGTGGCCACCCTTGCATGATACAGTGCATAAGGAGGATTTTCTAGGCCTTCTTGCATTCAACAACCCTAATCACACACTTGGCACGTAGCACTAATGCTTGTGTTTTGGTTTTGATGATCCCCAATCCTCCAAACTCCCAAGGGGTACAACAAAGCGCCCAATTGGCTTGACGAAACTCGAGATGCTTAACAGGATGCCCTAAAGAAAGTTATGGAGGGCCTTTCTAGCCACTCTTATGTTGCCTTGTATGACACCTAACAAGAAAAGTAGCACACGTGTGGCTGCCATTACTTTGGTATAGATTTGAAATATAGTGAACAATGTGAGAGGCTTGGTAACACATCAATTTTCTTTTCCATCCTCTAGAGAACAATATCCCAATGCTTGTAGGGAGAGGCTTTGAAAGCAAAAGGGATGCCTAGGAACTCAAAATTTGTCTCGGTTGAATCCAAGACCATTTTAGGCTTCCCATCCAATAAGGCATTAATTGTTGACTCTACCTATAGTATTAAGTATTGGTTCATTTGATATTAGACATAAGCATATCAAAAAATGTTGAGGCAATCAATAGTACGGTACTATGATTATTGGTCTTTAGTGATAGTAAAAAAGGAAGCATCTACATTGTGTCTGTTGTCTGCCGAATGCACACCAACAACAGAAATCTAATAAAAGCTGTCTCCTCACTTGAGAAAGTGGGAGAGGTGTGGCCTTGGGGGCAAGCACAGAGCAAGGTACTGTCACCTACTCCTAGCTCCTTCGTTTAGGCTAACTCCTAACGAAGCCAAGGGGTGTAGTCCCTAACAAAGAGTTTCTATGGCTCAATGTTTTAAATGTTTTTTGGTGGTTACGGATGCGGATGGGTGTTGTTTAGGAGTTTTCTGATGGGAAGACCACAGTTTTAACTTTTCAGAGAATTACAAAGATATGCTTGCGACATTTAAATAAAACACAACACTGATTGAATTAAACAAAAGCATCCATAATGATAAGATATTGAACCATACACTTGAGATATGGAAATAAAATAATAACAAACCAGTGTCTTATCCAATGGATATGGAGTCACAAATTGTAATGCTGGGATGCTTGATACAAGAGTTCAATGTTTGTGCGATCGTTTTGCAAATGCTCTTTGTAAATTTTATCAAGTTTTAGTGATCTTGGATTATTATGGTTGAGAGAACAAGGTATCAAAGTCCAACCGGAAAAGTATTATAAGTCGTTCCGTTCGAGACCTGTCGGCCCGTCCAGTATCTCGGGCTAGGTGTTCGGAGAATTTAACCTGCAAGCCGGGAAACTTAGACAATGGGGGGTTCCGATGCCCTTACTGAGAACAACTCGAATGCTTTTGACAACGTCGGTGCGTTGGTTGTGGGGGTGAAGATTTTATTATGTTATCACTTGCAAGATTAACAAATCCGATCACCGTTCCGAGTACGAGTCCAACTTTTCAGGGTTGGCAGAGCATACTAGGGAGGGATAGCAACGAAGTAAATTTTAAGTGGGGAAATGTGAGTTGGAATGATTTTATTATTATGAGCACACAGTTCAACTCTCCGACAGAGAGTGCTCTTGACTTTGTCTTATGACAGAAGTTCAAGAGACTTTAATTAATCTGTATGCTTGATACAAGGATAATGCAGTGGGAATGCTCTCCGACAGGGAGTGCTCTTGACTTGCGTTATTGCAAGTTTAAGAGACTTTGGTTCTTTTTATAAGACAATCAACTTGTAAATTGAAACCACATGATAGCTCAACAAATTGTAAAACAACGGAACAATGTCATAGCAAAAATGATAAACTACCTGCAAATAAAATAAATGAGAAACTAGTGTTCTACAACTACAAGAAACTAATCTAGCAAAGAGAAGTAAAAAATGACTTCAAGACACACTGTCCCCGAAATTTCTAGCTAGCTGGTCATACGCAGGAAGACAATGGGGAAAGAGAGGTAGCACGCAATGTCAATGCGGCACTTGGGATGAAATCCCAAGGTACTTCTCAGGTCAAGACTAAAAGAATAAAAAGTTCTAAGTATAGAATTAAATTACTCTAAGCATGCAAAGTAAATCTAAGCTAAGAGCACAAGACACTCTTCCCCAAATGGGGAAGAAGCAACCAAAAGATGGGAGGCCTTATCCCACTTTGCCCTTTTATTAAGAGAGTACAATATTTAGGATTTTCAACCTTAAAGAAAGAAAAAGAACTTGGAAAGACAAATGGAACAAGCCTTAATGGCTGTTTAACAAAAGGAGAGTAATTTGGAAAATTTTGTCTTCTTTAGTTCAAATCCCAAGTATTTGGATCTTCTTGGTTTTGGTACTTAGTTTCTACTCTTCTCTTCGGTTTTTGTTCTTCTTTGGCTCAATCTTCAAGTCCTTCTCTTAGGATTGTTTCTCTTCATACCTGCACACAACGCAAATCAACTCAAAGCACCCATCAACTCTTAATTAAACCAAATCAAATATAAACTACTTCTAAGAAAGAGATCTACAAAATTAGAACTAAGTGCAAGACCTAATCTATGATATGAAAAAATAAACAAACTAAGCTTAACAAATAAAGATCTAACCTAAGTCACAGGGTTCGCCGAACCTAATCCTTGAGGTTTGAGGTTCAGCGAACCTCAAAAAAAATTTGAAATTCATTCAGGTTTGCCGAACCTGAAAGACGAACCTAATGTCGACCCTGAAGCCGAAGCCGAACCTTGTCGAACCCGAACCTGAAGGCGAACCTAAAGTCGAACCCGAACCTAAAGGCGAACTTGAAGGCGAACCTAAAGGCGAACCCGAACCTAAAGGCGAACCTGAAGGAAAAAAAATTTGAGGTTCAATTTTTTTACTGAAAAAAATTCAAATTAAAAAAAAAATCACATAATACCAATAAATTAAATGTTGTCTATAAATTAAATGCTCTCTATTTATTTATGTTGTTTATGAATTAAATGCTCTTTATTTATTTATGTTATTTATAAATATAATGTTGTGTATAAATTAAATGCTCTTGATTTATTTATGATGTCTATAGATTAAATGCTCTCTATTTATTTATGTTGTCTATAAATTAAATGCTCTTTTAATTTGAAATATCAGACCTGTAGTTTACATAAGAACACACCAAACAACAAGTAAGAACATAGATTTACCCCTAAGAACAAACTACTGCTGTGTGAAGCATGTAAATCTGTTGTTAAACCACAAAAACCTACTCTTAGAAGCACAAGTCTATAAGCAGAAATGTCATAAACAACAAGTATATATGACGAAATTATGAATAGTGACCTAAGTGCTTTGAATCCTATGGGCGATGGGGTGTAGAAAATTAGTTAAGGGGGAGTATATGAAGAAAGTTTATATATATATAGTCGAACCTATTGTCGAACCTCATCCGAACCTCATTGGAAAATTTGAACCTGAATCGAACCTAATCCTTGCCGAACTCGAACCCGAACCCAAACCCGAACCCAAACCCGAACCGTGTGACTTAGGATCTAACTACTCTACTCTAAACACTAGATACAGAAGGAACCAAGCCTAAACTGAGCAAAAAGGGGAGGAGAAACAACGGCAGAGGAGATAGGAGAAATCAAAGGGCGAAAGCAAGGGAAAGGGGGCTAGATGAGTGAAAGGGAGAAAAGTCGAGAGGAGAAGAAGGCAAACTAGAGGAGTGAAAGCAAGTGGGAGAAAAAAGATGAGGTAGGGCGAGAGTAGATGAGAACTGGGAGATGAAAGTCGAGAGCAAGGAAGAAAGTGCTAGCAAGCAAGAAATTGAGAAGATCAAGGAGCAAACAAGAGAATTGGAAGAGGGAAGTTCGTAGATCCAGGTAACCAAATGTGTTTTTTGAAACTTTGTTGATGGAGGGAAGGAGAAGGTCTGATAGCTATGTCTCTTTCTTGGATTGGGAAGTGCTTAGAAAGACTTGTAAGATGAAGGAGTTAGACAGAAATAACCACTGGTTCATGAAGAAGAGCTTGATCTCAAGCTTGTTCTTCACCCTTAATGATCCCTGCAAAACCCTTACAAACAATATCAAATCCAAACAAAAATACTCATAAACTAGATTGTTAGCCCTTCTAGAGTATATAATGAAGAATGATTTAATAATTGAAAAGGCAAGGTGGCAGAGATATCACCAAAGACAATGTGAATCCACAACTCCAATAACTCATGCATGGACCTCCAAAGTTACAACTTTATTCCAACTTCAAACAAATATTGCAATAATTTTGGCAGAGTGTTCATGCCCAAAATCTCCATGAGAAACAAAGGAGGCAATGCCATCCTTTTATAACAAAACTAACACAACCCCTACCCTAAATTGAATTGGCAATCAAAAGGAAGCCAATGGCTTAGTCACCAAGTCGACTCCCCAATCAAGTCCATGTTACAATAGGCTTGGAGTGCACATAGCTTCAATAGACGCGAGCTTGAATTAAAATGGATGGGGAGGTGGCCTCCACCTTGGCAAGGCGCCCCCATCCCTCCTTTGGAAACATCAATTGTCAAATATGGAGTGGCCAAGTGTATCCACGTGAACCCACATAGATCCGCGTGAGCTGAAGACTGAGATATGCGAATATGTGTAGGAGACCAAGCCGTGAGTTATAATAAATGTGACTCGTGTACAATGGGAGCCAAGCCCACTAAACAAGCCAATGCGAGCTATAATCTTAATTTGACGTCACCACTAACCTGAAGTACAACGCATGCATTGGTATATGCCACGGTTATATACTTACCATTTTATAATTGCGGATGGGTCCACACGCTCCCACTCACACCACCACTCACGTTAAACCAACGTCACATTCTACTTCAAACAAATCGCAACCAAGGAATAATTTGTTTGAACCATGGTTTAAAAAAATAATGCTTGAGTGATGTGTCATGTAGTGTCCACCTCATGCTTATCACACTCATTGCTACACTCCAGTGGTGATAGCGTGAGCCTTCGTCACGCCACCTCTCCTTTTATTTATTCACCACTTTAAACATTAAACCAAAGTTTTACTTCCATCATGTGGAAAAGGGTCGTAAGTTAATGAGGAGCCATACCAAGTCACTTTATCATCATTAAAATAATAATTTTTGACTTTTTAATTATTTTGACCAAGTGCCAAAATGCCCATTTTTAGCATTAAAATGCCATCTTGATGCATTTTTAGACAAATGATGACTTTCGGGATGCTTCGACTAGCCGACTGATGGTGAAAGTGAACCCTGGGGTGAAGATGCTGCTCCGGGCTTGAAAATGAGCCCAACCATGCCGACAACAGATTTCAGATCACACTTTTATTATACTTTGAAATTTCCCATTTAAACCATTAAAAAATGGCTTAAAAACGGAAAAAATTATTTTTCTCGGAATCCAACGAAACTCTAGGAGGACCTAGTACATGTTCATATGACTCAATTGGAATGCCTAGCATGATGGAAAACATTGACACGAAGGCTCTAATAACTTCCTAAGGCCAAAACACCAAGACAACTGCCTCAACTTTGGAGGTGCGAGTGAAAAACTCGGAAATTATTAGTCATTTGTTCAACAACCAATAATAACCAAGGGAAAAAACACTCTGGGCTAGTCGGCTTGATGCTTAGGTTTGGGAAGCTGAGCCTTTTATAAAAAATTAAATTCTAGGACATTTTTTACAATTTTCCCAAGGGGGTATGAACATGTATTTACAAAAAATTCCGAACAGACTCCTAGAAAAAGGCTGGCGGACTTCTGAATTTTGATCACGAACAAGTGTACTTGTTCAATGCTCTGGTGGCTCACCGAAAAATCCACTAAGTGCAAAATTAGTGGATAACAGTGTCCATTGATGAGTTTGGCTATGCTCATGCTCAAGAAGGGGAATACCTTGAATGTGCTTGAGAGTCACTCTAGAGCTGTGTAAATAGCTAAGGGCTTCCATTGCCATGACACGAAAGTAGCAGCTAGTAGATGACCTTAATTGATAGATAAAAAATGCCTAATGTAACACTAGCAACAATTAATAGAGATACATATTATAACATTAGCAAAGAGGGCTTCAATGTTGTTGATGAAAGAGGGACCCAAACCTAAAGTTTGAGCATGGCCAAAATGAAGGACCACTTTATTCTATCATGACTCATAAGCCTTTTTGAAGTCAATCTTGATAAACAAGGCATCTAGGCTAGAGGTCTAAGCCCACTCCTTACCCTACTACATTGGGATAACATTATCCATAATGTATTGCCCGCAAATGAAGAAGTATGTTCATGCCAATTGATCCTAGAAAGAATATGTTTAAGTTGTAGAGCTAGGGCTTTGGGTAGAATCTTGAAGGAGGTATTGAGCAAAGTAATGGGTTGCTAGTTTGTAATGTCCTTTGGATTCCTTACTTTAGGGATTAATTTGATAAGCGCTTTATTGATTCCTGCAACCAAAGAGCATGGTGCAAGGCCTCATAGTATACCTAATAGAACATGCCCAACAGAGTCCCTAGTAGATTTGTAAAACTCACAGAACCCTTCTATCCAAGGGGCGTTATCATATACTATTTCATGAAGGGTTTTGGCTAGCTCATCTATGAAGAAATTTGATAAACAATCACAAAACTGTTTATTGGACTTTTATCAAACACTTCGACTGCAAACCAGATTTATTACTTTTTTGAACTAATAATTCATAAAATGAATTTGTCTAATAGTTTAAGCATAAACACCAATGCATTCAATTTCAATCTGAAGATAAGTGTGACAACACAAAAATTTAGGGCCAAGCCCAAGGCAAACTCTCACCAGAGGAAAACCCAGAGAAAGAATTTTATTTTTGAGAGAAATAAGAAATTCAACAACTCAGAATTTCTCCTACAACATCAAAACAATTTCAGAAACCCTCATTGGTAAATCTGCATTGAAAAATGTGCCAAATATACTCACAGTCAACCCACACGTGCGAACTGTACACAACGGTTTTCTCAAGGTTCTTGTCAAGTATGGATTGTACGGATTCTGCCTAGCATTAAATGCAAAAAATTATGTCTCGAAATTCGTGCCTGCAATCTGCCTCGATTTTTGTGCTTGTACACTCTGCAATAATGATTGTACGGTTTGGCTGTATGGTCCAATGAATGCTACATATTTCTTGGGAATCGTGCCTTCAATTTGTTTGATGATCAGTCTCTCACAAATCAGAAATTTCCTCCAAGAAATTTATTTCTCTCTCTTGTCTTCTTTTTCTTTTGATGTATCTGACTTTTCCTTAGACATTCTTTTATACTTTATCTCAGCCAAACTAATCCTAACTAACTCAACCAACTTAATCAAAGGCTGAGATTAACTTTATCTGAGGGCTCTCATTTAATGCACATATTCACTTTATTAAATACATTAAATGCACTTATTTTGGGTTCCACAACTTAAAATCACTTTAATTTTATAAAGTACAAAAGTCACTAAAACAGTTTACATTAAAAAGTTTCCTAGGAAAAATACAACTTATGTCCCCCCAATGTGACATCAAAAACATGGGGAAGGACCAACTGAGTTATAAAAACTAATACTCCCTCTTAACAAGGGAGGTCCTTCCGACAGTGCTTGTATCTCCACCACCTGGGTCTCTGTCTTCTGAAGAAACTCCCTCTTGCTCTGGAATGTGACCTAGAGATTCATGTCGAAAAACAACTCTAAACTGAGAATTGTGAAGGGAATCCTCTTTAAACCCTTGCATCTGCTCACAACCTTCATATTGGCTGAGTCTCCTGCCAGTATTGCTCTCCTCATTTGAAGGTATCAGCTGTGCACTTGCCTCATCTTCAGATCCAGTCTTAGATAATTGTCCACCTGACCCTGGAAACATCACTTCTTGCAGAAAATAAAGTCTGTCTCTTATATTCCCAAAATTGTGGTACCAACTGGGTTCTCGATTTGATATAGAAACATTTGTCCTGTCTTGACAAAGAATCCATACCCATCATCCTCCAATGATTACATAGAAAGTCTCCTAACTTTCATACCTGGAACAAATAGTACCCTGTTTACTTCAAGAATTTCTCCCAACTCTAGTTGGAATTTCACAGTTCCAACTCCTCTTATCTTTGCCTGAGGATTTCCAATATCTGTTTCAACAAAGTGTCTTGGAGCAATTTCTTGTATCCTTTGAAAAACTCCATACTTTTCGGTCATATGGCTAGTTGACCTGCTGTCAACTATCCATGTGTCATGGTAATCTACTGAACTACCTATACTAGTCTCAACCGATGCCAAAGAAAATTCCTTTTCAAATTTGATAGCATATTCTTGTACTTCTACTGATGCTGCTCCCTCTTTGTCTTCATTCGTTTTCTTAGGACATTGACTAGCATAGTGGCCGAACTTGTTGCAGTTATAACACCGAACCTTACTAAGGTCTTTTTCCCTTTTCTTCCCCCCTTTACCTTTTCCTTTGGTAAGAAGGGCTACATTTTCTTCTCTGCTCTGAGTGCTATTCTGGAATGTCCCCTGTCGAGACTCTTCTTGAACAAAGTCATCCCATAGCCTTGTCCAATCTAGAAGTTTCTCTCTAGCAACTACTCCTTGCACAAATGTGTGCCATTTTGCAGTGAACCCATTAAGAGCATATCTAACAAGCTCTTCATCCTCCACTTTCTCACCAACAACACCCAGTTCATCTCTAACTTGAGAAATGTTTGTGAGATAAGTGGTTACTGTATCAGCATCAGTCATCTTGGTGTTCCTCAATTTTTCTCTGAGAACCATCTTTCTATTATGATTCTTACTTTGATAAAGAGTACATAAAGCTTTCCAAATTTCAAAAGCATGTGACTTACCTGTGATGTGAGGTATCGCATGATCTTTTATAGAGTCGAAAAAGATTCTTTGTGCCTTGATATCTTTCTTGTCAAAGACAGTCTTCAAAGCAACATCTGTGGGAACCATGATGGCGTTAGAAGCACCAACACTATCCTATAGCTCCAACTCTTTGAACAATATAGTTATGCGCTCTTTCCAAGGGCTGAAATTATCATACCTATCCAGCCTGTCTTCAATTTGCAATCTTGCTAAGGTCATGACTTCAACTAATAATCTTTCGTTGACCCTGACTTGTATTTCTTCTGTTCTGTATCACACAACTTAACACACATTTTTCAGCAATCAAGCTCTGATACCATGAAGAAGTTTGATAAACAATCACAAAACCTTTTATTGGACTTTTATCAAACACTTTGACTGCAAACCTGATTTATTACTTTTCTGAACTAATAATTCATAAAATGAATTTGTCTGATAGTTTAAGCATAAACACCAATGCATTCAATTTCAATCTGAAGACAAGTGTGACAACACAGAAATTTAGGGCCAAGCCTAATGCAAACCCTCACCAGTGGAAAACCCAGAGAAAGAATTTTATTTATGAGAGAAATCAGAAACTCAACAACGCAGAATTTCTCCTACAACACAAAACAATTTCAAAAACCCTCATCTGTAAATTTGCATTGAAAAATGTGCCAAATATACTCACAGTCAACCCACATGTGCGAACTGTACACAACAGTTTTCTCGAGATTCGTGTCAAGTACGGACTGTATAGATTCTGCCCAACATTAAATGCAGAAAATTCTATCTCGAAATCTTTCCATGTAATTTGCCTCGATTTTTGTGCTTGTACGGTCTGCAATAATGATTGTATGGTCCAATCAATGCTACAGATTTCTTGGGAATTGTGCCTTCAATTTGTTTGATGATCAGTCTCTCACTAATCAGAAATGTCCTCCAAGAAATTTATCTCTCTCTCTCTCTCTTGTCTTCTTCTTTTTCTTTTGATGTCTCTCACTTTTCCCTAGACATTCTTTTATACTTTATCTCATCCAAACTAACCCTAACTAACTCAACCAACTTAATCAAAGGATGAGAATAGCTTTATCTAAGGGCTTTCATTTACTGCACATATTCACTTTATTAAATACATTAAATGCACTTCTTTTGGGTCCCACAACTTAAAATCACTTCAAGTTTATAAAGTACAAAAGTCGCTTTAATAATATAAAACACTTTACATTAAAAATTTTCCTAGGTAAAATACAACTTATGCCCCCCCCATGTGACATCAAAATCATGGGGAAGGACCAACTGAGTTATAAAAACTAACAATCTAGCTATAACGCTAGGTCATAGGCTTGCCTTTGCCATTTTAAAAGCTTGCATGCACAACATTCAAGCGATTATGGACAACCTCCTAATTGTTTGGTGTAGGATTTGATTTCTGAAAGAACATATGGTAGTGTTCCACAAATTCATGTTCAATCTATTCTTGTTTGGTTGTCTTAGGGTTAGAGATGGATTCCTCAACCATCTTGTTGACTGTGTCTTTGAACAATTTTTTGTAGGTTTGTTCGCTAGCTTAATCTAGTCTACCTGAGTGTGCAACTGAGCACCTCATTCCTCGTGGATGTCCTCTACTTGCAACAAATGGTGAAGTTTTGCTGCTTGATCCTCGTCTTCTTATAAGGGGCCCATTGGAGGCTTTTCATGAGTCCCTTTACCTCCTTACACACAACATAGTCACGGTCCTGGTGAATTTTGACAATTTTCTATGCATACCTTAGCAAAAGGTCCATGGTTCTAGAAATGGCATCCTCCCACTAGAGTCATCATGCGACCAATGGAAAATGCTTTGTATGAATGCAGACTGGGAACTTTGGGCTTTTGAGATGCAAAACATTCAACATGTAGTAGGTCCATGCCATGCACATGCCTTTTTGGCTTGCCAGGAGGTAGAAAATCAAATGGGTTGGTCGTAAAATTTAGTAGTGATTCCCTCAACATGTACTAGCTCAAAGAAGAAAGAATTTTGCTTGGAAAGGAATGCCCTATCTAGCCTTTGGTAAACTTTCTTAGGACCTGTTACCAACTAAGTTGCACCTAGTTGGACTTTCAGGCGAGTTGACAAAGAATGATCAAGTACACTTGGTCATATCAAAGTTCAGAAGTCCATTAGGCCTTCTTAGCCCTTTTATTTTTTGTACCACATGTTCATACCCCCTTGGGGGAATAGTAATAGATGTACTAGCATGGCAAAGTTTTTGTAAAGGACTTGGACGTCAATCCGATCATTCCAAGGTGTTTTCTCCTTTGTCAATTATGTAATGCTAAATAAGCGATGTATAATTTTCGAGTTTTTCACCGCTCCTCCAAAGTTGGAATGGTTGTCTTGGTGGTTAGGCCTTAGGAGGTTATTAAAGTTCACGTGTCAATGTATATAAGCATGCTAGGCATCAATATTGAGTCGTATGGACATGTGTTTGGTGCCCTTAAGTTTTTATTTATTTGTTTATTTAAAATTTAAAATTTGAGAATTTTTTTTTTCGGCAAAATTAGGTCATTTTTTAATGGTTAATATGGGAAAATTCAAATTGTAATAAAAAGTGTGGTCCAGAGTTTGATTTTGGCGTGGGGATGCTTGTTTTCACACTCAGAGCGTCCTCTTTACCTTGAAGCCCACTTTTCCTATGATTCAAGCGACCAAATCATCTTGTAAAGCATTTTTTCTTAAAGAGACGACAAAAGTGTAAAAAAAATGCTAAAGAAGACACAAAATGCCACAAGTCAAAATGCACATGTTTAAAAGGTATGGGTGAGGTGGCAGTTTTGTCTCACATGGTGGGTGATCTCTTCCTAAACCAAAGGTGAATTGTTTCCATGCATAAAGCGTCCCTTTTGGAGATGATTTGATGAGTAGCGAATCATCCATGTTGGAGAGATGCGCTCCTTTTTTCACGTGTTGCATACATGGAAAACGCTAATTGATTGATGGGGATTGGATGAGGGTGCATCTTCTTGTGGAGATGTGGCACCTATCCATTGATTTCAACTCCAATCAACTCCCACGCCAAATTCCTCAAGTCACTCAAACTAACCACTCCAACGTTGAAGAGATGCACCCTACTTTTATCTCACGATTGTGTATATGTGGCAAATAAGGAGAGAGTGGGTTGGGATTTTGGTGAGGGCACATCTCCTTATGGAGATGTGGCGCCCCCTCATGCAAATTACAACAAACCAATCCCTTCAATCGCTCATGAACTTGACTCCAAACTCCACTTCACTGGCACTTGTGGATACACCCCCCTGGGTCATTCTGGCTATAAATAAAGCATGATGCTCTCCTTTGCAAACTAGTTAGAGTTGCATTGGAAGAACTTGTTATTGTTGTAATACTGTTGTATCTTTCATTGTTGGAATAAAGTAGCTTTGGAGGCTAAATTGTGTAGTGCTATTATGTGTGAAGTACCATTGTCATGCAGCTATTGAGGTGATTCTGCTTTGTTTCAATTCTTGCTTTCATCTTGTCTGGCCTTGTAGGATTCCTCCGAATCTTAGGAGTAGATCATTGTAAGTAAGATTACTTGCTCTCTATTTGTTATGTATGCTTAGAGATTTAAGATTTACATGTTAAATAAGGTTATTTTCATGTTATTTGGTCTCTTTGCATGTGTATATCCAGATCTCCTAAGGTTGTGTTGCAAGATTGTGATTTAGCTTTCAGATTGCCAAGATTGGAAGAGTTGTGGATCTAGCTCGACTCCACTACATTTCCAACAAAATTGTGAAGACATTGCCCCTCGGCTCTCCACTAACAAGTTTTCTTGGTGGATCTTTCCAGCAACAAACATTTCCTCTCCTCTTGCTCCTTTAAATTTTAAATTTTTTCTCTCGGTTACTAGCTACCATCTTATTTGTCAGATCTAGTCATTTTTAAAGTAAAATTATCTATAGATTTAATTCATAAGATCATTTAGCTTAGCTCTCATTTGTTGCAAAGTTTTCATCATTTAGACAAAGAATATAACTTAGATTTTTATTTCTTTACAAGTTTCTAAAAGAAAATCTTTAGCTTGTTTGAAGTAGTTTTATTTCAATGGTTTAAAAGTTAAAATTTTCAATTAAGTGCATCATATTGGCTTCCCCAAAAACAAGCCAAGATCCTAAGGAAAGCTTTCCTTGGTTATTTTATACATTTTTTTTTTATCATAGATTTGACTTGGATAATGTTTTAGAATTTTTTTTGTGAATGTTCAAAGATACTCTTATCGTGTTTTTGAGCATTTTTTAGGACTAATAAATCGCTGATTTTTGTAGGATTGACGAAAAAGAAAAGGAAGCTCTAGCCGATTTTTTATGATTTGAACCATTCAAAGTTTCTTGGAGCTCCCTTTCTTGCTTGTAGTCAAACGTTTGCTATTTTGCAAGCCTTTGGATCCCAGATAACAAGGACCAAAGTGCATTCTCTTTTACCACATTGTAATAAGTATCGATAAAAAATTTCGAGTTGGCTCTTAAGAGCCCACTTCCCATTTCCCTAGGAGGGTTCTCGTCGATGTATTTTTTCGTGAGTTTTGTTTTTCTTAGTTTTTCTTTAGTTTGCTTTGGCTAAAATTAACTTAATTAGTTTAAAATTAACTGTCGTGGTCCAATCCAATTGTTGGGCCATTGACTCACTCAGGACGTAGGAATACTCTTATATTTTATCATTGCAGACCGTATACTTTGTTGTATTAACATTTCAATTATCTTTTTTTGGTCAAAGTAATACGAGTACTTACCCACTACTTCGGTAGTGTAGTAATTAGACAATCTTTATTTTTTTTAGTTTTCTTTTCATTTTAAAATAAACCCCCTTGGTTTCTCGAGTACGGTTCACGGATAAGGGCTTGCCCGAGTATTAAACCTCAAAAGAGATTCTTGGGTTTTCTTTTATAACCAAGAAAACATTGTTCTAAAAACCTTAAAATCAACAAGGCTCATTCCCTGTTATGCTTTGGATCTTTGCAGCTTTGATTGACCAGTTGATCACATCCAGAAAGGGATTGATTGACTAGCTTAATTAGTCTCACACTCAAGTAACCTCCCAAGGCGAAAATCCAATGCCTCGATTTAATCTCGTGTGGGGAAATTTCACAAAAGAAGCATGAACCATTGGGTAGTGACCTCAAGATACTGTCAGGAACACCCTTGATTGGTGTAGTGTTTGACACCTCCCAGAGACTCCGATCCAACCCACATTTCTTCTCGTGAAGCCACATTTGATAATTTTTTTGGATATACTCTTCGTACAGTTAGGTATATTTGGAGTCCCTGTTGAGTTATGGTGTAACTCAGGATGTCCTCCATGCAGACTGCATGGTATGGAGGCACTTATCATCTCAGGCAGGAGTGTAGAGTGTGAGATGCACTCTGCCATGTTTCATGGATCCAACAGTGGAGTCATGCAGTGTATATCTAGTCACTTTTGCATGCAATTTGATTTTTGGCACCAAAAAAAGTGAAATTAGGGTTTTGGAACCATAATTAGGGTTTGGTGACCTAATTTTAAGTTGACTTATAAAAAGGCAATGGGGGTGCATAAGTCATTCATCTTTTGTGTGGATCAGGAGATTAGAGCACCTGTGAGAAGCAGTTGTCCAAAGGAGCGCGTGCCATCTGAGAAAGCTGGGGGCGCATTCCTGAGGGCAGTGAGAGATCAGATTCTCAGAGAGTGAGGAGATCTATCATCAGGGCAGTGAGAGAGAGAGTCATCACTGTGCATCTTCAGAGACTGAAGGCAGTAGCAGAGTGAGCAGTTGAAGGAGGACGTGAGCAACAACACGTCACAGGTGTGGGACATGAGGAAGCTGCTGCACACGTGTGGGAGGTTGAGAGGGACTAGAGAGTTGAGGGTCTTCTTTAGTGACTGAAGAAAGGTCTTCAATGATCAGTTAGAGACTGACTGAGTGCAGAATCGCTGGCAATTTTTTTTCTGAGAAGAGAGAACGCAACTATAACTGTTGGGGAGATTTTTTAGTGTTTGAAGACGTAGTTTCACTTTCAGATCCGTGCAAAGCAGAGCAAATAGTTGAGGGAGCATTCTTCAGAGAGTTAGACAGAGAGTACAGTGTTCAGTAACTGAAAAAGATTAAGTTGAGAAATTCAGCATGAAGGTGTACTGTTGGGGGGTGCATTTTCCAAGGGCAGTAGCTGCAATTGTTACAGATCTAGGGATTTGGCCCTTCATGTTCATCTGCTTGATTATCTTAACTCATTATGTACCTCTTCTATATTTATCTGTTTGCTCTGGGCTCGAGAAAGTAGAAAGCCCCACAGTTTGTTGGTTTTCCCATTGGGGTTTCCAGGGTAAAATTCCGTGTCATATGTGATTTCCTGTTTGAGTAAGGATTTTCATGTGCTGCAAGTTCTAAATAGATTTGAAGTATAGTTCATATTGGTTTAGTGAATTTTTTTGCCAGATTGATTATCCTGACTTTTCTGAGCGAGTTGAGACCTTTGAGAAAAACTAATATGCTATCAGAGCCTCGTTAGAGGTTAGAGGAGGGAAATCACACTCAGATTTGCAGGCAACTTATTAGATCTGAGTGAGGACTTAGTGGAGGCGTCAGATCTGCAGAGAGGGTGACAAGATCTACTAGATCTGAAGAGTAGGGTTCAGATCTGTGACTGTAGAGGCCAGATCTATCAGATCTGGAGTGTTGGAGTCTAGATTTGAGACAGATCTATCCAGTATCAACAAGATAGATATCAGCTCTACCCAGATCTACAGTGCAGGTATTTGATCTGAGTTGGTGGAGGTTAGATCTATCAGATTTGATTGTTGGGGTTTAGATATGAGACAAATCTAGTGTGTTTCAGCAGGATAGATACCGGATCTACCCAGATCTACAGTGCAGGTGTCAGATCTGAGATGGTGGAGGTTAGATCTATCGGATCTGATTGCTGGAAAATAGATTTGAGATAGATCTTTCAGATCTTGGTGTGTAAGGGCCAGATCTGAGTTTTGCTCATTTTTCACAGTTTGTTTTTTGATCCAGATTGATCACCAGGGTGATGGCCAATGGTTTGCGTGTGGAGGATCGGTTGGATGGGGCCTCAGTGCATGGAAGGCCAGAGTTGTGTTTTTTCTGAAAGAAAGTGAGTTGTGGGACATTGTAGAGAGCATAGTTGCAAATCCTGTAACTATTCCTTCAAATGCTACGGCAAAGGCAGCTTATGAAAAGAAGAACATTAAGGCTCAGCGGATTCTTTTTGATGCAATCAAGGACCATGTCATCCCACACATCTCAGGAAAAAGTAACGCATATGAGATGTGGGATGCTCTGACGAAACTATACCAAAGCTCTAATGAGAATAGAAAGATGGTGCTTCGTGAGAAACTAAAGAGCATCAAGATGGTCAAGGATGAGGAAATGGTCACCTGTCTGACTCGTATAACTCGGGTTAGAGACGAGTTGGTAGCTGTGGGGGAGAAAGTGGAGGATGGAGAGATAGTTTGACAAGCCTTGAATGATGTGACTAAATCATGGGCAGTATTTCTCGAATCTATTGTAGCCAGAGAAAACCTCCACAAGTGGGATTGTTTATGGGATGATTTCACACAAGAGGAGACCCGAAAAGGGTACATTCAGGGGTCTTCTTCTACAACACCAGAAGAGGAAGATGTGGCACTTGCCGCGCATGGCAAGCAGAAGTTCAAGAGAAATGAACAGAAAAAAGACCTGAGTTGTAATATCCCAAATCCCGATATTTTCTATTTCTAAACAATTATGCTGATACAACTGGGCATGCAAACTGCCATGCAAAAATCCCTATTTTATAGGAAAAATTAGGGTTAGGGTTTGTGAGATAGGATGCACACTTATCACTGATAACTGGTTGGACTGCTTCAGATAAAGTCTGCAAGTACTGAGAACTGGATCGGAGAGGAATTGATCTCTCCTGCCTCCGGTGAATGCCCTAGCAGCAAGACGCCCAATCAGAGAAAAAGGTGACGCCCTCAAGGAAGGAGGTGTCCGATGGATCCATTGTTTTGCAGGGCTGGTAGCCTTGCTGTGTCGGAGAGATTGGCTGGAGTATGCTGAAGTTCTGACACCTCTAAGCAGGATAGCGTCTAGGTTCAGTGAGGCAGTTGCTCACGCCCCTGGGAGTTCGGAAATGCTGATAACGGCTTCGGATGAGCTCAGATGGAGCTGATAATCACGGAGTACTGGATTATGTAGCTGATAATAAGACTGGTGCCTGAGTTTCGGAAGGAAACTGAGATCTGGAGGCCCCACAGCTGATTAGGGCTTTCTGGCTGAAAACCCCCCCTTACGGCTGCACCGTGCCCTTGCAACAATCTATACCTTGTGCTATATAACTGATGAATGAATGAAGAACAAGTGGTGAACCAGTATGGCTTACCCGGAATAAGACTAGGACAGATGTTTCACTGCCGAAATCCTGTTAGTTGAAGACTCCGTCTCCAACCCCAACTGCTATGCTGCACGCTGTGCTGCTATCCAAGAGCTTCCCAAAATAATAATAGTCCAAAGTGAGGTCTCCTCTTGCTTTATCCTCTATTTATAAAGTTCAACTGCGCAAAACCTAATCTTTGACCTAATTAGGTCACTTTATCTTCTAATTTGCCGTTGACTTGCATGCATGCGGATGGAGACTTAAAAAGTGCATGCATCATTAAATAATGCTTCGGATGGCATGCATGAAGGTGGCCTTTGGCCCAAGTGGCCCTTCTTGACCAAGTGAGGATGCCCTAGATCTTCTATGGATGGCATCAGTCCTGATCTGATTCCCTAGCTATCAGTAACCGCTCGAACCCACAGGAATCGCATAGGTTTAGCGGTTTTGGGCCTCCAGGCCTAAAAGGAAGAGGACATTACAGCCTTGAATGATGTGACTAAATCATGGGCAGTATTTGTCGAAGCTATTGTAGCCAGAGAAAACCTCCCCAAGTGGGATTGTTTATGGGATGATTTCACACAAGAGGAGACCCGAAAAGGGTACATTCAGGGGTCTTCTTCTACAACACCAGAAGAGGAAGATGTGGCACTTGCCGCGCATGGCAAGCAGAAGTTCAAGAGAAATGAATAGAAAAAAGACCTGAGTAAGGTCAAATGTTTTGCATACAATGAGTACAGGCATTATGCAGGCCAATGCCCTCATAAGAAGAATAAGGAGAAGAGGGATGAGTAGGTAGCAGTGGCCGAAGAGGTGGTAAAGTTTACCAATAGGTTTGAGAGCGAGTTTTGTCTTGCCTCTTTTGTTCTTGGTCATGATAGTAGTCAGCGTGAGGTACAAGTTTATGAGAGATGGTTTGTGGACTGCAAACACTGTAGTCATATGATTGGAGTGCGAGAAACATTCATAGTCCTTCAGGATACTCTTGAGCAGACCTTTAAAGATTATGATGACATAGTGCATGTGATCCGATGAGTATGAAGAGTAAGGTTCCTGCTAGATTGTGGGGAACACTTAGAGGTAGTCGGAGTTCTTTTCATACCAGGATTGAGAGTGAGCATACTCTCAGTATCATCTTTGGATATGATGCAGGATTCTCTGTGGTGTTCCAGAGATTGTTGATATTCACTTATCCCATGGGAGTTGACCCAGTGTTGGTGGGCCACAAGATTTATGGAGAATATGTGGTGCGAGGAAGACCCACTTCAGGAACAACTGGGTGGTTGTCAGAGTCCTCATCAGACTCTAAGATGGAGTTGGAGCAAGAAGCTCCCAGTTTGGATGATACTTTGGATAGTCAATCCACTAGGCAGAGATATGAGCGAGATGCTCATTCGAGTACTAGCCAAAGATTGAGTTGGTATGAGATGACTGAGATGGACTTAGCTCAGGAGCGAGTTGAATCATCTCAAGGCAGGGAAGTCAGGTATCGGTCAGTTGATCCGCTTGACGATAGCTTCAGAGGTTGGCAGGAACAGAGAGACTTAGAGGGAGTCTGAGCCCAGGATCAGTGATTTGGTTTGAGAGAGAGCAAGAGGCTCCTTTTGAGACCACTAGGATGGAGGAGGATCAGAGTACTACAGGTCAGAGGGAAACATAGGTAATCAGGACATATGTGGCATTTCCTACAACAGAGGATTTGTTGGATTCGGGCATCAGTTGTGTTTGGACATCCCTCGTTAAGAGGGAGTGTTGAGTTATGGTGTAACTTATGATGTCCTGCATGCAGACTGCCTGGCATGGAGGCACTTATTAGCTCAGGCAGGAGGGTAGATTGTGAGATGCACTCTGCCATGTTTCATGGATCCAACAATGGAGTCATGTAGTATCTAATCACTTTTGCATGCAGTTTGATTTTTAGTACCAAAAAAGTGAAACTAGGGTTTTGGAACCCTAATTAGGGTTTGGTGACCTAATTTTAGGTTGACTTATAAAAAGGCATTAGGGGTGCATAAGTCATTCATCTTTTGTGTGGATCAGGAGACCAACGCAGGTGTGAGAAGCAGTTGACCAAAGTAGGGCATGCCATTTGAGAAAGCTGGGGGCGCATTCCTGAGGGCAGTGAGAGATCAGATTCTTAGAGTGAGGAGATCTATCATCAGGGCTGTGAGAGAGAGAGTCATCACTGTGCAACTTAAGAGACTGAAGAGCAGCAACAACAACAACAGAGTGAGCAGCTGGAGGAGGACGTGAGCAGCAAAATTTCACACGTGTGGGACGTGAGTGTTGCAGCTGCAACCGTTCTCCCCAAATTTCTTAAATTTTGGGCCCCTCCTCATGATTTTGCATTTGTTTTAATCGTTGGATCCTTTGAGTTTTGGTCGTGTTTTAATTTTAGATGTTTGTAAAAGCTTAACTCTCGCCCAAGGTTCGAATTTTGATTGCGTTTGACATTTATGGTGAGTCGCAGATTCTAAGTTTGTTTTCGCTTGTTGATCGAACCAAGTGTTCTTTATTGTGGGTCGCCTTTGCGGAGGTATAATAGGTTTCTGTCCGTTGTTGAGTTTGAGAAGCTGTCCAAAACACTTAAATCATTTTTATACATCGGGCGTTGAAAATATGTTTGATCGGAGGCCATTACCTTTTCGTTTTCGCCGTTGCGGCTCTCAAAGCAACTCAGCGCCTGAAGTCCAAAACGCTCCGCCAGCCGATGCGTCAGTCTTTAGTCGCTTGCCCGTAACTTTTCTTCTTCCGCCGTTGCGGTTGGGAAAGCCATTTAGCTTCCGATGTAAAATGTCTTCCGACTTCCGATTGAGAGTCTTCCCACCCTCAGGTCTCGTGTCCCTAACCTTTTCGCTTCCGCCGTTGCGGCTCTTAAAGCATTTGGCCATCCGAAGTAAAAAGCGCTCCGTTGTCGATGCGTGTTGACTTTTTCGCCGCGTGCCCGTAGTTGTGCCCCTTCCACCGTTGCGGCTGGGAAAACCATTTGGCTTTCGATGTCATTATCCTTCCGATTTGCGATTGAGTTTTTCCGCCCTCCCGTCGCATGCCTGTAGCCTTTACTCTTCCGCCGTTGCGGTTGGGCAGAGCTTTTGCTTTCGATGTCAGTTTCCTCCCGTTTTCCGCAGTTGGTGTTTTTATCACGAGCCCGTAGGAGGACGAGGTAGTGTTGTCGGCATTTGTAAAATGATGATGGCGCACCTGGTCTTTTCTTGTGGATTAGCTGTTTCAGCAATATAATTTGCTGCTTTGTTTTGGAACGCAAATCCAATGAATGATGCATGTTGGTTTATTTGCAGGTGGACTCAAGGGATTGGTCGGACTACCAAGGCGACAAAGGCACCGACCCAAAAGAGCTATCAGTTACTAAATAGTTCATGAATGCATAACAGACAACATAGAAGAATATAAAACGTTTGAAGGACGGAAAGGTCCAGTAGTTACCCAACTAATCATGAGCATACGAAGAAAAGATGGAGAGAAGACTATGAAACGTTCGAGAAATTGAAAGGTCATAGGTTTGGAGGGCAGCCCAAGCGGTCTGCAGGTATAGTTTAATTATTTGAAAGTAGAACTTAGACAGGGATTTTTTCCTTGGAAAAACTTGTACACCATTTGCTTGTAAGAGGAACTATTTCGTTTTACAATAAGAAACTGCAACTTTTGCCTGCTGGAGAAAGCGAGATGTGGAATGTATCAATGTGATTAAATGAACAATGTTGAAGGGGAACTATTTCGTTTTCAGCTGTGTTTCATTAATTGTGAGAGTGTTTAACTTCCTGAACCTATGTTCTTGTTGAATGCTTTTCAGTATATTTTGTGATGTTTTCCACTGTGAGTAATAAATGTTGTCTCTAAACATTTGGCTATCTGGTTGTTTAAATATGTGTAATTGTTCATGTGTATTGAAAGAAGTATCAGCTATCTGTAACTCTTCATAATGCATGTACAAAATATATTACTCACCAATGAATGATAATCCTGCTCCCTAGGGATAGTTTAGGTAGTTAGTTTTAATTTCTTGTTGTATGTGATTTAGATGCTTGTGAATGCTAAGACGAGAGGTAAGAACCTGCGCATCACGTTGTGACTGCGCCTTGCATCTTATCGCTCTGCATGGTTAATTAGGCACTTGCATATCATACATTAAGTCAAAAAATACAAAAATACACGGTGAACCAGGCCGCAACTGGTAAAGTTTTTTTTTTGTTACTTTGACCTACGGTAGCCTGACCGCAAACCGGACGGATTCCCCATACCAAACAGTCACGGGCTAGTTGGGAACGTTGACTGGGGAGAATCCCTTACTGTTGTTGCCTGCGAATTTCCAGGCCTCAATAGTTTTGGCGCTAGAAGGAGGGCCGCCAGTGTATGGCTGGCTGAGGAAACCTGTTTTCCCGAGATTATTCCACCGGTAACAGTTCTGAAAGCAGTGGGCTTCATAATCCAATTCCGGAAGGAAGAGAACATCTATATTCTGTTGGCAACGAAGTTGTTAATGATCTAAGAAGACAGACCAGGGCATATGTAAAGAAGATTGGAGGATTGCCAATCATCCCTGAATTGCCCAGAAGAGAATATAAAAGGAAAGATCGTCCTATAGTAGAAGACTCAGTGTTGGTTGGAGACTGGGAAGAACTTGTAGAAACAGCCTTATAGGAAGTTGTGCTACCTTTGAATCAAGAAGGCCCAGATACCCCTCACAGTTCTCCTGCTCAAACTCCAGCTGGCTCACCTCCTCACTCTCCACCTAGACTCATGGCGGGAGTAAATGCTGATCCACCACCTAACCCACCAAATCCACCACCTGCTTGGAGAGCTAGATCGCCGTTAAACCTGACACCTCCATTACACGACTTACCTCAAGCCTTTGACAAGATGTTGCCCAAGTTTGACCCAAATGAGAAAATACTAGTAGATGATCACCTACAAAGTTTTTTCTTGGCAATTGAAGGATTAAGGGCCGGGGAGTATGAAGATGTAGTCTGCAGACTGTTCTCACATACAATTTTCAGAAGTAAGTATGCAACTCAGAAAACTCATGCAGCCCTCATGAAAGGGCTATGCGCCTTGAAGAAAGAAAGAAAGGAAAAAGTGCACAGTTTCACACAAAGGTTTGCAACCTATCTCAAGAATTTTTCTGAAACGGATAAACCTTCAGACAAAGTTCTGATTGAATATTATACTTCAGCTTTAGGCCCTGATTTGGCCATGTTTGCCAAAGGTAGGGCCAAGCCTACCTTGACGGAAACCTATGAAGAAGCAGAAGTAGTGGAAGCTGAAAGAGAGAGCATTGAAGACTATCCAGAACAGTCAGGAGAGAAAGGTGCGGGAAGAAAAGCCTTATTGTTTACTAAGCCTAAGGAAGAAAAGTTGCCAGATTTGGAAAATATGGCCAAAATGATGCAGAAGCTTTCCAACAAAATCATAGATTTGGAGAAAGAGAAGGAAACACAAAAGTTTTATAAGCCATATTATAAGAAACGAGAGGATAACAATCAGTCTCAACCTCCTCCTCACAATACTGCATCTATGAATTTAACAGAGGTAGGCATGGACAATTTTTGCACTTTCCACCAACAGCCACACTTTGAAAAGAATTGTCCTCAATGGATAAATTCAATGACGTTGGTTATGAATCAGCTGTTGGATTCTAGATTAACAGAAGATGGAGATGAAGAGAGAAAAGAGAATACTACGTCAACAAAGGAACAAGAAGAGGAAACCATGGTTTTGTGGGATTCTGTTTCGTTATTTGATGCTGAAGAGGAAAAGAATCAGGGCTACAAATACGTCATGGAAACCAACGTGGCAACAAGGATCCAAGGGCCAATTAAAGAAAACAGTCTCATTCTACCAAAGATCAAAAGACTGCAAAGAAATGTAAAGAAATTTCAAAATAAATCCTTAGCTGATAAGATTCTAGAATTCACTATTACCAGCCAAGATCCGAAACAGAATAATACGTTGGCTAGGCCAAATGAAGGAAAGATGAATGTTGATAAACCTCATCCCATTGAGCAGACGATGGATTATGACATTGTGGAGGATTTAAAGAAGGTAAAAGCGAATGTTCCACTATTTGAAATGTGTAAAGTGCTGCAGCAAAAAGAAAGACTATTGAAAGCACTTGAAGCATCGGATGAGAAGCTGCCCACTGACAATCAACCTCAGGAAGAAGAAGAAATTGGAGAAACTAGCGTTGGAGGCAAGTCTAAAAGCAAACATCCACCTTTCCTCCTCACGTTTGAAATTTTCAATCATAATGTACATAATTGCTTGGTAGACTCAGGGGCGTCGGTTAATGTTATGCCCATATCAGTCTGTAAAAAGATCAATGGGCAGCCTAAGCCATTCACGTGGAGGGTGGTCCAATTGGACAGAACGGATGTGAAGGTAATTGGTGAGATGGAAGATGTCCTAGTCCGTTTGGCATCTAATGACAAAGTATGCCAAGTTATTAACATCGTGGTGGCTGATATACCAAACACTTACGGTCTTGTCCTGAGCAGAGATTGGTCAGCTAAATTAAATGGATATTTCGCCTCAGATTGGTCGCATCTGTGGTTGCCAGACAAAGGGAGTTCGAACCAGATTAAGATTCTGAGAGAACCTCACATGAAGTACAATGTTACTCAACTGGAGGAGAAGAATGTACCAGTGGATTCTGTATTGGGAAACTATTTTATTGAGTCGGAACCAGGAAATTACCAAGCAGAAGAAGCCAGCAACACATCTGACACCCAGCCTGATCTCCTTCGATTCTCACAGGCTGATGAGATTGACTGTAAAATAGTAGACTTAGCAGTAGGAATAGATTCACATTAAGTAGTTAGTGATTTTTGGACTTTGTTTTTTGATGGCTCTTAGACGTTAGAGGGGTCAGGGGCTGGCTGTGTCCTGATCGATCCCCAGAAGAATAAATATTTTCTCTCATGTAGATTAGAGTTTGATTGTACTAATAATACAGATGAGTACGAAGCGCTGGTGCAGGGACTAAAGAAAGCGATTGAATTAAAGGTAAATAATCTAAAAGTTTTTGGAGATTCCGAAATTATTGTGAAACAAATCTGGAATCAAATACATTGTATTTCTCCTCACTTAAAGGCTTACCAGAATGAGGTATGGGATTTGCTTAAATGTTTTAATGCATTCAATATTATTTCAATTCCAAGACTAAAAAACGCAGCAGTTGACTTGTTGGCCACATCAGCCGCTAGGTTGGTACCCACTAATAATCGATGCTCTGTTGAATTACTTTTCAGGCCTTCTGTACTTGATATGATTACGAACCTACGAGTGTTCGATGATGACCAGCAGATTATAGAATGTTTAACAAATGACGAGGTGTTTAAAGGAGCAATCATTGACGATGAAGAACATCAGGTTGAATTGAAGTACGATAATTTCATTCTTAAAGGAGTCAGAACGTTAGAAAAAATGTTCGATTTAAATGAAAAGTTCAGAAGACCAGCCAACGTGAAGACCCACAGCTCATCTCTACAGTTCGAGCTGATAAATTTAGGGACTGAAACGAATCCTAAATTTGTGAATCTCGGCAAATGTTGTTCACCAACAGAAAGAGACAAGTTCGTCAGTCTGTTTAAACAATATAAAGATGTTTTCGCATGGACATACGGAGATCTGAAAACATACGACACCAGCATCATTAAGCTTGTTGTCCCCATCAAAGCTGGTGTCAAGCCATATCAGCAACCATTAAGAAAAATGCATCCAAAATTGGAACTGCTGATTCAGAGTGAAGTGAAGAAATTATTGGATGCTAGAATCATTTTCAAGGTCAAACACTCGGAGTGGGTATCAAATCTGGTACCAGTGAGGAAAAAATCTGGAGAAATCAGATTATGCGTGGATTTCAGAAATCTAAACCGTGCTTCCAACAAAGATAACTATCCTGTGCCACCCATGGAGCAATTGCTGCAAATGGTCTCAGGTGCTGAACTATTTTCGTTATTAGACGGTTTGTCTTGCTACAATCAAGTATTAGTAGCCGAAGAAGACAGATTGAAGACCACGTTCAGGACCAAATGGGGAACCTTTGCCTACAGGAGAATGCCCTTTGGGCTTATAAATGCTGGAGCAACGTTTCAGAGGGCTATGGACATAACTTTCCGCGGATTGATTGGCGGAAGTGCTGTAGTATACCTTGACGATATTACAATATTCTCGAAGAGAAGAGGAGAGCATGCGTTTCACTTAAGGCAAATTTTCAAACACTGTCGGAAATATGGCATCTCACTCAATCCTAAAAAGTGTGTGTTCGCTGTCACGGAAGGCAAGTTGCTGGGTCACATAGTTTCAAAGAAAGGAATCTCTATAGATCCAGAAAGAATCAAGGCTATTGAACAAATCCCCTTGCCCCATAATAAAAAGGGGATGCAATCATTTATGGGAACCATAAATTTCGTGCGAAGATTTGTGCCTGATTTCGCTCAGATTGTCAAGCCATTGCAGCAGATGGTGAAGCAAAATGCACAGTTCAAATGGATCGAGATTGAAAAGAATGCTTTTAGCAAAATTAAGACTGCTGTTGCACACGCACCCTCCCTAAAAAGCCCAGATTTCGATAAAGACTTTATTCTGTATACCTTTGCATCCGATGATTCGCTAGCAGCTGTGCTTACGCAAAGGGAAGATGGGGGGGATGAATTCCCAATATCCTTCATGAGCATTGGTCTACAAGGGGCTGAATTAAATTACCCAGCCATTGATAAGCAAGCTTATGCAGTATTCAAAGCAGTAAAGCAATTCAAACCTTATATTTTAAAAAATGAACCAAGGTGATCGTCCCCTACCCAGCTGTAAGGTCTCTTCTTGTACAGAAGGAGTTAGGAGAAAGAAGAGGCAACTGGGTAACAGCTCTTCAAGAGTACGACCTTGAATTCAAGCCAGCATCTATAGTTAAAGGACAAGGGTTGTGCAAACAGATGATTGAAAACGAAAAAAATGAAGAACACGCCTGGGAAGATGAAGCCGAATTACATGTAATGGATGTGTGTCCTTTGTTTATAGCTCCCGAGTCTTGGTATAGAGACCTTGTGCATTACTTGCAGGCAGGGCTGTTGCCAGAACATTGGAATTCCAAGCAAAGAAGAGCATTGCGTCTTAAATCAGCTTCCTATCAACTTGTTGAAGGAGTATTATTCAGAAAGAATTATGACGGGGTTCTTCTCAGATGCTTAGAAAAGGAAGATGCGAAGAAAGTAATGATAGAGTTGCATGACGGTCCTGCTGGGCGACATTAATCAGGAGATACTACAGCCCACAAAATCCTCAGAGCCGGTTACTATTGGCCTACGCTCTTCAAAGATGCACACACACATGTCATAAAGTGTGATATTTGCCAAAGGTGTAGTGGGAGACAACCTAAAGCAGCAGCACCCCTAAAGCCTGTGATGATCACGGAGCCATTCGAGCAATGGGGGCTGGATATTATTGGAGAAATAAAACCGAATTCCTCCTTGCAGCACAAGTACATTCTGACTGCGACTGATTATTTCACTCGCTGGGTCGAAGCTATCCCGCTGCGCAAGATAAATGAAGACGAAGTCATCAGCTTCCTGCAAGATCATATCATGATCAGGTTTGGAGTTCCAGTTTCGTTAGTCTTTGATAATGCTAAGTACTTTTCATCAATTAAATTGACTGCATTTGCTCATGATAAAGGGATAAAATTGCATTATTCTGCTAATTATTATCCACAAGGAAATGGCCTGGCTGAATCCTCTAACAAAAACCTGATTAGAATTTTAAAGAAGACTGTAATAGAAAACCAGAGGAGTTGGCATGCAGCGCTACCAAATGCCCTTTGGGCTGATAGAGTCACCCCCAAGTCTTCGATTGGAGTGTCTCCATATACCCTGGTCTACGGTAAAGAAGCCATCTTTCCTCCCAATATCATGCTTCCTTCTTCCATAATAGCTCAAGAATCTAGAGGGTTGGATGATGAAGTTTTGCAAATAAGGATATATAATCTCCTGAAAGCAGAAGAGGCTAGATCTAAAGCCAGAGAGTGCTTTAAGCAACAGCAGGAGGTAATAAAGAGATGGTTCGACAAACATAAGGCTGGAACAAAGACTTGGAGGTAGGTGATTTGGTTCTCAAATGGGATCACCCCCATGATGAGAAAGGAAAGCATACTAAATTCCAGCAGTTGTGGGTAGGCCCTTATCAGATAGCGGCAAAGCTTGGCCCTTCTACTTATAAGTTGCAAGATCTGCAGGGGTGGGAAGAGAACTTACCAGTGAATGGTTTGGTTCTCAAGCCTTATTTTTCCTGAGTTTCTTTGAGTTCTTCTGTCTTGTATATAATTAATCTGTTTGGCAGTCTTTTGAGTCGTGTTTTTCAGTTTGTTTTAGTTTGTTTTTTCTTGATTCCAATAAAGGGAATGAACCCGCGGTTGCATGGAGAACATCAAAATGTTTGGGAATGATGAACATTTTGGGTCTCAGACTGTGTGTTGCTAAAAGAACTTCTTCCAGTTTAGCAGTTTTCTCGAATAAGCTCTGTGTGCATTGAAGTCTTGCTTAACCCCTTTGAAATAAACCGGATTCGAAGAGTCTAGAATACTATGTTGAGGCTCCATCCACGTCACACTTAAAATGTTCTAAGGAGCGACGGCAGAAGACCCATGGAAAGGAGCAAGGTAAGCGGTATATTAAATATAAATGATCCCATGCCAAGAAACGAATGCCAAAAGGCAAATAAGAGTAAAAAACTCCTTTGAAAGCATCATACATCAAAGCTGATGCTGAATCATAAGTACTAAATTGCCGAAAGATCCTCTCCGTTCGTGAGCTGAAATATGAAGTACACCGCTCACACAAAAGGACACTATGGGATAGAGGATCCTGAAATAAAATTCAGTAAGAAAGGCATGCAGGAGGACTCATATGAAAATGGACAAAAGTCCAAAAGCACAAAAGATGCTAAAGTGGCATGGGAACGAGGAACAAACGAATATTTTTGTTTACCATGTGCTACAATCCTGTGGTGTCCAAGCTATCAGCTACCTGAAGACAAAGGTAATAATAAAACTCATCCTCTGGCCTCAACAGAGTTATCTGGACTTGAAAATCTTGGTTTCCACTCTCCCAAATTGGACTATTATCAATGATTGAAGGTACACACTGCCGGCATTCGAGAAATCCAGATAGCTGGAAGAATTCAATAGGATGCATTTGTTGTTAAACGGTCTGTCACTCAAAGATTAATCGCCCAGAGATCTAGGTTCACCAGGTAATCGCCAATTGTTGCAGCTGCAACCGTTCTCCCCAAATTTCTTAAATTTTGGGCCCCTCCTCATGATTTTGCATTTGTTTTAATCGTTGGATCCTTTGAGTTTTGGTCGTGTTTTAATTTTAGATGTTTGTAAAAGTTTAACTCTCGCCCAAGGTTCGAATTTTGATTGCGTTTGACATTTATGGTGAGTCGCAGATTCTAAGTTTGTTTTCGCTTGTTGATCGAACCAAGTGTTCTTTATTGTGGGTCGCTGTTGCGGAGGTATAACAGGTTTCTGTCCGTTGTTGAGTTTGAGAAGCTGTCCAAAACACTTAAATCATTTTTATACATCGGGCGTTGAAAATATGTTTGATCGGAGGCCAATACCTTTTCGTTTTCGCCGTTGCGGCTCTCAAAGCAACTCAGCGCCCGATGTCCAAAACGCTCCGCCAGCCGATGCGTCAGTCTTTAGTCGCTTGCACGTAACTTTTCTTCTTCCGCCGTTGCGGCTGGGAAAGCCATTTAGCTTCCGATGTAAAATGTCTTCCGACTTCCGATTGAGAGTCTTTCCACCCTCAGGTCTCGTGTCCCTAACCTTTTCGTTTTCGCCGTTGCGGCTCTTAAAGCATTTGGCCATCCGAAGTAAAAAGCGCTCCTTTGCCGATGCGTGTTGACTTTTTTGCCGCGTGCTCGTAGTTGTGCCCCTTCCGCCGTTGCGGCTGGGAAAACCATTTGGCTTCTGATGTCATTATCCTTCCGATTTGCGATTGAGTTTTCCTGCCCTCCCGTCGCATGCCTGTAGCCTTTACTCTTTCGCCGTTGCGGTTGGGCAGAGCTTTTGCTTCCGATGTCGGTTTCCTCCCGTTTTCCGCAGTTGGTGTTTTTATCACGAGCCCGTAGGAGGACGAGGTAGTGTTGTCGGCATTTATAAAATGATGACGGAGCACCTGGTCTTTTCTTGTGGATTAGCTGTTTCAGTAATATAATTTGCTGCTCTGTTTTGGAACGCAAATCCAATGAATGATGCTTGTTGGTTTATTTGCAGGTGGACTCAAGGGATTGGTCGGACTACCAAGGCGACAAAGGCACCGACCCAAAAGAGCTATCAGTTACTAAATAGTTCATGAATGCATAACAGACAACATAGAAGAATATAAAATGTTTGAAGGACGGAAAGGTCCAGTAGTTACCCAACTGATCATGAGCATACGAAGAAAAGATGGAGAGAAGAATATGAAACGTTCGAGAAACCGAAAGGTCATAGGTTTGGAGGGCAGCCCAAGCGGTCTGCAGTTATAGTTTAAATATTTGAAAGTAGAACTTAGACAGGGACTTTTTCCTTGGAAAAACTTGTACACCATTTGCTTGTAAGAGGAACTATTTCGTTTTACAATAAGAAACTGCAACTTTTGCCTGCTGGAGAAAGCGAGATGTGGAATGTATCAATGTGATTAAATGAACAATGTTGAAGGGGAACTATTTCGTTTTCAGCTGTGTTTCATTAACTGTGAGAGTGTTTAACTTCCTGAACCTATGTTCTTGTTGAATGCTTTTCAGTATATTTTGTGATGTTTTCCACTGTGAGTAATAAATGTTGTCTCTAAACAATTAGCTATCTGGTTGTTCAAATATGTGTAATTGTTCATGTGTATTGAAAGAAGTATCAGCTATCTGTAACTCTTCATAATGCATGTACAAAATATATTACTCACCAATGAATGATAATCCTGCTCCCTAGGGATAGTTTAGGTAGTTAGTTTTAATTTCTTGTTGTATGTGATTTAGATGCTTGTGAATGCTAAGACGAGAGGTAAGAACCTGCGCATCACGTTGTGACTGCTCCTTGCATCTTATCACCCTGCATGGTTAATTAGGCACTTGCATATCATACATTAAGTCAAAAAATACAAAAATACACGGTGAACCGGCGGCAACCGGTAAAGCTTTTGTTTTTGTTACTTTGACCTATGGTAGCCGGACCGCAAACCGGACGGATTCCCCATACCAAACAGTCACGGGCTAGTTGGGAACGTTGACTGGGGAGAATCCCTTATTGTTGTTGCCTGCGAATTTCCAGGCCTCAATAGTGAGGAAGCTGCTGCACACGTGTGGTAGGCTGAGACGGCCTAGAGAGTTGAGGGTCTTCTTTAGTGACTAAAGAAAGGTCTTTAGTGATCAGTCAGAGATTGACTGAGTGCAGAATAGCTGGGATTTTTTTTTTTCTGAGCAGAGAGGACGCAACTATAACTGCTGGGGACATTTTACAATGTTTGAAGACATAGTTTCACTTTCAGATTCATGCAGAGCAAATAGGTAAGGGAGCATTCTTCAGAGAGTTAGATAGAGAGTACAATGGTCAGTGACTGAAAGAGCTTAAGCATTCTTCAGAGAGTTAGATAGAGAGTACAATGTTCAGTGACTGAAAGAGCTTAAGTCGAGAAATTCAGCATGAAGGTGTATTGCTGGGGGGCACATTTTCCAAGGGCAGCAGCTGCAATTGCTACAGATCTAGGGCTTTGGACCTTCAGGGTCATCTGCTTGATTATCTTAACTCATTCTGTACCTGTTCTATATTTATCTGTTTGCTTTAGGCTTGAGAAAGTAGAAAGCCCCACAATTTGCTATTTTCCCCATTGGGGTTTCCATGGTAAAATTTTGTGTCATATGTGATTGCCTGTTTGAGTAAGGATTTTCTTGTGCTGCAAGTTCTAAATAGATTTGAAGTATAGTTCATATTGGTTTAGTGAATTTTGTTGCCAGATTGATTATCCCGACTTCTCATAGCAAGTGGAGACATTTGAGAAAAACTAATAGTGCCCTTCCCTTTTTAGTCTTCTCATCTCATCATTAATCTAAAATTGACCAATAGCATTCACAACACATTTCTCAACACTACAACAACTTTACTTTTTTTGATTCCATTATTGGCACTGGTATTTTATTTGTATTTTACAATCATTTTCTTTAAGCTCGTTTACTTATCATGTGTTGAGATAATTTATATCTTGTCGTGCTTATATATATTGTTGCAATATCTTGTTCCAGTATTTATTTTCATAAAAACTCCTAAACAACTCACTCATCCACAAACCACCACTAAAACACTTAATCAGCCTTAGTAACTCTTAGGGCCTACCCCCTTGGCTTCGTAAGGAGTTTGCCTAAATGAAGGAGTCAATATCAAGTGGCAGTACTTGAGTCAAGACTTTCCCCCATGGATGCACTTAGTGGCTTGAAGATTTCTGCCACGACAACCTAACCCCCCCAGGTGCGTGAAAGGCGGCAACAAGACCATCCATATTTATTTTACTTAGACATAATAGAAGTGGATAATTTCCTTCAATGTCTTGTTGAAGTCATGGATAGGAATCATGAAGTTTATGATCATTGATGGTTCCTCCCTTGTTATGAAAGCTCTCTTTGTGCATTTTATTCATGTGCTTGTTATGCTTACTATAAGAATTGAACCGTTGTCAGTTTGGTCAAACATGAATTCTTCATCACTTTGATTACTTCTTGTGTTTTAAAAAATTCGTCCAGAGTCTCTAAATATCCACTTTGTTTCTTTTTGCCCTTGTTTTGGGCATCCTTCCAAGCTCCAAATGATGTTCCCTAGCGTGAAAAAGACAAGTGATTTCGTTAATGAAAAATGATTGCTTATTTATCCCAAGGGGTTAGCTCAACTAGTTGTGCCAATGTTGTTGGGAATTTGGCTAGTTCTGTGCTAGCAAGTGCCTGATTTGAATCCTCTTGGTTATGGGAACAAGTCTACGTTGATGAGTTTACTAAGGATGCCATCCACGAATGTGGGGAAGCATCCCTTGGGCTTCCACACCAGGTTTTCCTAGGAAAAAAAGAAAAATGAAATGTTGGCTTATTTAAGAACGTTGTAGTTGTACTAGTGTTACCAAACTTGGAATTGACAATGAATCGACGAGGCAAAAGAGCGAAGAGTTTTAATAGGATCGAGAAAAATTGGGAAAAAGTCAGTGAATACAAAAAATAAAGATATACTGGCATTGACCAATTGTGGAGGAGCATTGCCCTTCTTCAATCCTGACCTGCACAATCCAGTCAAATAAAAATATTCTTGGAGAGAGTTACTGCCCCTAGTGGAGTTGATCCCAAAATGACCCGCCCTTCCTAGTAAAAAATTGATATCCCACTAGCTGTGTTCGTGGGTTAGGTGTTTAACTACGTTTAATTATGGAGTTATTTAAATAGTAAATACTATTCCCGCTAAAATTTGCTGCCAGTAAAGGACAAAATCATCTTTTCACGCTGCTGCTAGGGAAAAAACCGTGATTAATCACCATTTGTAGAGGAAGCAGCTCGGATTGTGTCGTATCTGAATTAATCGCGATTTATTCGTCAACGATCTGACTCAGATCGTTTGGGCGAAGACTCAATTGGGATTTGCGATTAATTGCGAGTGACTCCGAATTCTTGTTTCACTGCATTGTACTATATGAATTCTAATCACACACACACACACACATATGTTTGAAATCAGGAAATATTTTATGGGACATTTGTTGCAAAACGTTTCTTTTTGGACCCCCTTTTCTTAAGTTTTCTAATCAACAAAATGCACTAAAATACTATTGACAATTTTAAATTTACTTTTATTATCCACAAAAAATGCATATGTTTGTTGTACAAATTTAGTTTTAAATTTTTAATTGACCATTCCATTTGTATATAATGCCTGCATTTCTCATTTGATAAACTCAAAAGCTTTGTCAACTGCACTATACTCGTTGGCATATTTTGGGCCTTGAAGCTTTACCTGTTTGGAATCCAAAATTTGAAGCACACAAGAAATAAAGTGTATGTACTTTTTGAAAATCCTATTGAACAAATCTGTCTTAATATGACCAGATTCTTACTTTTACTAATGCTTTGTTTCAATGTGACTAGGACTGCGAGTGGTACATTTCAGGATGGTGGTCTTTTGCTAAATAGGCAAGGCTTACGATTCATTTCTGAAGACAAGGAAAATAGTGTGAGTGCTTATTTCAACTAGGCTGTATGAGAGAGCTAACATTTAAACTTTTGACACTACTTTTAATTTTAGGATGTTATGGTGTTAGAATTTCCTCCTGGGATGTCACCACTATGTTGTTAGAATTAACTTTTGTCTTATTATATTGGCTAACAGAATCAAAATATTATAGAGAAAATTATTGAAATTCTTGAGAAGAATATACTTGTGTAATTCAAATTCAAATTGTAGATTTTTTTTGTTTGCTACATTCCTAATGCAATTGGCAATTTTGATAGGTTTTATAAGTTGTCTCTTTTGGTTGGCTAAAGGGAACTAGTGAAACAAACCAGCAGAAGCTTGAGCATATTTTTAGGAAGTATGATGAAATGGGTTTAACATTAAGTAACCAGAGTTGACAATTCCTGTGGCTTGAGGCATATGACCTTATACCTGGAGAAACCCAAGTCATTTAAGAAAATATAGCATTGGAAAATGAACACTATATGCTGAATATAAAACAAATAGGCTTGCAAATATCAGGCACAAAATTTTAATTAGGTCTTGACTTATCATCCTCTCCTCAAATGAGTTTTCTGCCTTAAAAAATGAAAAAGATGATATATCCACTCTTGAGTGCATATTTATTATCTTTATGCATACACTTTTATGTAATGATAGATCCTTTGAGCAATATGCTTCTGCAAGTTCTTTGACATAAGTGTCTAAGATAATTTTTCCTACCAACATATGAAACATGTGGGTAGATGATTTTGCATTATTGCATGTATCAGATTCATCATGACTTCTCTATACACAATGCATGAGTATATTACTATTTTAGATTAAATGTGGACTAGGCAAAATATATCCCTTATTTCCATGCTCAAGGACATGGATTTGACTCAAACAGGTAGTTGTCTTCAAGGGATGCTTTGCTAGGAAAAGCAATTTGTCTTCAGTATACTGTAGGACATGGCAAGGCCATGCTTGCTGGGAGTTAATTTATTATTTATGGGCACTTGCAATTGCATTAAAAACAAATGTTGACACAAATAATTTCATGCTTCTCTTTCCTATAACATGTTTTCCTGACAATCCCTATTTTTTGCAACTTTTATATTTGACAACTCCTTGATCTTATAATACTTCAAGTTTCTTATTCTTTTGGGGCTTCAAGCCTTCAAACCCTTGGTGTTACACCTCATATTGTATGATGTTTGACATTGTGATTTTCATCACTTTGTGGGGTTTTCAGCTGGTACCTTGGACCATTTGGATGGACTTGGGGACCTACATCTACATGGAGCCTCTTCTCTTCTTGGGATTGGGATATTTGATGAAGTTCTTTGGTGGAGGATGTTCACTTCTCTATGGTGGATGTTCTGGTTGAATGGTCATCTTGTGATTGGATGCTACCTTCATGCCTTCGTTGGATAGAACATTCTCTTGACACATGACACATGCTTGCTACTTCATGTGTCATACTTTTCTTGGTGTATTCTAGGGATTATGTGTGGTAATGTTATATTATTGGTGTCACTAGGAGGGGGTGTTCTAGATGGTCCCCTTTCGTTGAATGTGTGGTGGAAACATACTTGATGTTTGACGGAGATAATAGATTTCTTATGTCTCGTTTCCCTATGGCGTTGATGTGGTGCGGTGATGCACATTGCCTTGGTAGGAGTCCCCTAGTTTATATAACTTAACATTGTAATATTGCTGGACATCACCCAGGGGGATGCGTAATTGGTCATGTAAGTACCCTTGTTGAGGTTAAATGGTGTACAATGATGTATTAAATTTTAATCCCTTGATGAGGGTGCGTGCTAGGTTCCAGCCTAGGTAGAGCTAATAATTTGTTATTATTTTGCTATAATGTGGGGAGATTGCTAGGGGATACAACTTTATTTGCATGGTATAACACTTGATGGAGCACACCTCTTCCTTGGCGCACATGTGTTGGAATTATTGTAATATTATCTTGCTAGGTAGAGGGGCCATCCCCTTGGTTGTTGAGTTTGTTGGTTGCACGTTGGCTTAGGGCATGGAGTATTATTTTATCATTTGTTGAAGATGGGCACACTTCTCTAGGGCATACCTATGGAGTTAGTTGAGAATTGAATATTATATTGTTGACTCCTTCCTTGCACATTGTAAGAGGATCGTTATGCATTGGAGGATGTGCTACAAGTTTATTCTGAGGGTGCCCTTGCTATTTTTGACACATGGTCAAAGCCATAGGAAAACTGGTTTTCACATGATGGAGGTTGTCTTGGCCCTTAGGTCCACACATGCTATTTTAATGAGTTTGTTTTGTTATCCCCCATTTCATATGGGTGTCTACATGTGATTTTGATCACTCTTGAGGGGGTGACATGTCATGATGAGGGTTTTGTCTGGTTCATTTTTCAGTGCTTGGATGATTCCCTAGGGATGATTCTATTGGAGAGTTGATATGAAGCATGATAAAGAGGCTTTGAATTTCATTTACCACCACAAATCAGCGCTAATTCAGCATGCTGGGCATTTTTCACCATGAAAGGGGTTATAAATGGACCCAAAACAACAGTCTATGGCACACTTCAGCCTTGAACAAACAATTCTGGACAGGTCTGAAGCAAGTCTGGGCAGTTTCTTTCACATTTTGGGCAATTTTGACCCCAAACAGCAGTCAAACTTAGCCCTAGAATAAATCTATGCACCTTTGGAGCAATTTTGGGCATGAAAGCAGCCCTCAATCCACGTTTTGAGCAGTCTGGGGGTCATGAACAGTGATGAGGGTCACTTATCTATTCTGGGCACAAATAAGGGCTGTTCTAGCCTCCCAATCAGCAATTCACAACAGTGTTATGAATTCTGTGCACTTTTTATCATAAAACAAGGTGTAACCAGACCTCAAAATGCAATCTGAGTATTTCTGTGCACTCGATCAGCAACAAAAACCATGTCTTCTTGAATTCTGGTCGGTTTCTAATTGATGAACAGCGGAATATCAGCATCCTGAGTGGCATAAACCCTTGTAACAGCATCCTTAATCTCAGAACTTGATGTAAGATAGCAAGACAGGAGCATCATCTTGAGTTTTAGGTGGATTTATGCCCAAAAACAAGCAATACAAATCAAATCTGGGCAGCAGATGTGAGGTTTTTTTTGTTTTGCAGTACACCTTTTATACCTGTGCATCAAATCAGCATTCGATGAGGAAGCGTCTTCAGCATAGGAGGGTTTACTTTGTCCCTGGAAGCAGATCGTCACCTTTGTAGCTGTCATGCACTTTCTTTAAGGGCCATTTCAGAGGGGGTAGACCTGTGGGGATGTTCCTCTCATGACTCAAAGAGGCCCATCTGTGTTGGGTTTCAGATTGCAGCTCTTTCATAGCCTTATATTGAAGCACTTCATCCCTCTCTTATGGCTGTTCTTTATAATATGAAGGAGTAATTGCTTGATGGAGTAAGTATCCACCCTTTGGGAGCACGTTGGAGTGCATCTTGGAGTGCACCTTTCACTTGAATAAAATTTTGTCATCATGTGGATGTAATGGGGTCAAGCACTATCCTTAAAGGTTACTTTATTGGAGATGCCATGCCATCTTGGAGACCTTTGTATGCTTTTCTTGTCCAACTTTGTGGGGAAACACTCTTGGTTGAAGTTGGTTTGTAGTCACTCTTAATCGCTTGTTGGTGGGATGTTCCTCTCCTAGGGGCTCTCATTTGGGTTGGAATTGGTTGCTTTATAGACGTGTTTGAGAAGTCTCCTTGAAGAAGCTTTTGGTGGGTTGCTTTCTGAGCAAATTTGGTGGAGCGACCCCTCGTAAGACGCATTTGGAGGCCATGTGGCATCATCTTTTCATTTGTTCCCTTGCTTGATGGAGGAGCCCCTTCATTTTGGGGCCTCATCATCTCTTGTAATGTACAAGTGGCTTTAGCCACTTTATTTTATTGGAAACTTGTTAGAAGTTAGTTGTTAAGTGGGGCTTTTGTATTATTTTACCCCACCCTAGGCTAGATCTAAGAAAATAATGGATTTTTTATTGTAAAGGAAGTTTGAGCTACAACTATATAAAGAGATCCACTTCCTCATTTGAATTCATGGTTGGATTTTTCTATCTTTTTAAGCATGTTTCTAGATCTAGAATTATAAAGCACCATTCTTAGAATAGATCTAGTATTGTTAAGTACTTGTGCATATTTTTCGATCTTTCAGTACATAAATATTTTATGCTTTTAACATTACATTTAGCACATTTTGTGCATGTTAGGTGGCTGGTTTTTGTCTTTTGTTGACAGGACAAGGAGAAGTGTTGCCGTAAAATTGAAGATTTAGGCCATCTAAGGCCTTTCGGAGCAACATTCCTCTTTCTTGCTTCATTTCTAAAAACCTTTTAAGCCTTTGGATCCAAAATTATAAGGACCATAGGTATCTACCTCAAAAGCATTGTAAATATAATAATAAGAAGAAAAACAAGTGGGCTTTCCAAGTGCCTTGGTCACCATCCCGCCTATGGGGATTCGTGTCGTCTCTTTGATGGTTTGCTTTTTTGTATCGTTTTTGCTTTAGATTAGTTTCCTTTCTTCTATGGTTAGTTTAACTTTTTCTTTCAAGAGTTTATTTTTGTAAAGTAACGGATACTAACCTAGCCTTGCTATCTCGAGTATGGCCTTTAGGCCTGAAAGATATTCTTGGCTGTAGTAATTAGTTTCACACTTTGCTTTCGTTTTCACAATCTCAAATTGGAATAAACATCCGCCATTTCCGTGTATTCTCTTTCCCATCGTAGGTTTGCCCTAATCTTTGGGATAACCAAAAGCGAAAGTGTGCACTCAATAATTTCCACACCTAATAAGAACTCACCATTAAAAAAATCAATCCCTAAAACATATCGAAAATCCGACGTTTTCGAGCTTTACTATTTTTGGGCAAATTTTGCAAATGAAGCGGGAACAAGTAGAAAGTGACCGCGAGGCCTTGTCAGGCTACATCCTTGTTGGTGTAGTGTTGGACACACCCACGTGACTCCATCTAGCCCACACGTCCTTGTGCGAAGCCACATTAGTTGAAATTCGGACTATTCCGAAGTACTTTTGGGTATAACGGGAATCTCTTTTCCCCTTAATCCATTTCATCCATAATAACTGAAACAGACCAAGAAGCATTGCACAACACTTCCCTTCAACACATTTAATGTACCCTTTTTCGATACTGGTCTAATTAAATGATATTTTGCTTAAGTGAATCAGAGGTGTCGCAATTGATGTATCATTTATATACTGTTGGTTTATTTCATGTGTGATGCTCTTGTTTCAATAATTCATTTCAAACTCCTAGACTAATTTCATCTTTTGTTTCTTAGATTGAATGCTTTAGATTCTTTTATAGGGGCCACCCCCCTTGGCTTCGCTAGGAGTTGGCCTAGATGGAGGAGTTGAGTGTTAAGTGATAGTATATGAAATAGTAAAAGTTTGTTTCTTATAGGAAAACACGATGTAAATAATGTAAATATTCCATTACTGAAATATAATGTAAAATGATAAAAGATATGATGAATTTACAATTACATTGCCTTGGCTTTATAAGCCAATTTGCGCCTTTTCAATATAAGTCATGTCTTTTGACTTTCATAATTATTTGATTAATTATTTATTATTTAATAATGAATAATTATTAATATTAATAATTAATTTATGTTATGTTATATTTTTTTTATATAACATTGCCTTCCCCTCATAGAAGCTTTGTCCTCAAAGCTTAGAGAAGACAAGGCTTACGTCTGTAATGGCATCTTCTTGATCTTTGTGTTAGTGGTTGCGACACTTGATGAAACGAAACGATATGAGTTACGGATTCCCAAGAAAAATTGTCGCATTGTTTGTGAAGTCGTCCATCCGAGATCTATCATCATTGGAGTTGTTTGTTGACCACTTTGCAGGATGGCACTTCTCATTTGTTGCTTAGTATGTTGATTTGATGTTTTTGTTTGTCTGACAACATAAGTCTTCTGTGTATGTTCATTTTGACCTTGTCGTTGGTCAAAATGACGTTTATAATTGGGGTGTCAATTAGGAGTTTTTTGTTTCTTTTTCCGTTGGATTGACTTCCTTTTGAACCGTGATGAATATTGAATTTGTGTTTATTTCTTCTTCCTCAACTTGAATTTGTTTTCTAGAAAGCCTGGATGCTTCATTTTGAATTTTGCTACTTTGTTATCCAGTAGATTGTTATTACTCTGAATTTTCTTGAACTTGTAGTCTTGTGACTTTTTGTCCTCTTTTAACTTCTCGATTTGTTCCTCTAGTTCTTAATTAAGATTTCTTAGGCGCTGGTTTTTTTCCTCCTTTTCTAATATTCTTCCTTCGAGGTCTTCATTGGAAAGCTCTGTCTTCCGACTATGTTTCAGCTTCTTGATTTTCGTAAGTAATGTCTTGTTATGAATTCTTTGTCAAAATAGTTCTTCGGTATTGCTTGCTAAATTGTCATTGATTTTCTTAATTTCTAGCTTGTGCGTTTTCTTAATGTCGTCATACTTCTGTTGGAGTTTTTCTTGCTGCTGTTGATGTTGCCATATCTTTGAATCTTGATCTTCTAGCTTCTTGTGGGCTTGCGCTAATTCACTATCTTTGTCCTTGGTGAGCTTGTTTAAGCGCTTTATGTCTTCTTCGAAGTCGTTATCGTTTCTATACGGTGACTTTTCGTCATTTTTTGACTTTTTGATCTGGTCTTCTAGGTTTTGATTATGCTTTTCCAAATTGATATTTTCTCATCCTTATCTGATAACATTTTTCTGAGACATTCATTATTTTTTTCCAACATTGATTTTGGAATTCTAAGGTATGATTCTTTGCTCTTGAAGTATTTTAACCAATTCTTGCTTATCCCTCTCGCATTGTAGATAATTATTGGTCGCTTTGTAATGTTCTAACTGAGCCAATACTGCTTGTAATTGTGATTGTAATTCTACTTTTGTAATCGTCATTGCTTGTTAAGACTTTTCAACGTAGTTTTCTATTCTTCCAATTTGTTCCTTGGAGAAAAAATTCTGCTTTACAAATCTTCCCTTGCATTTGACTTTTGTATTTCTTACTTCGATAATAAATGGTCACACCAAAGGTGTAATATTCTGCTCTTTGTAATTAATAATTGTAATTTTTACTATTATTAAATAATAATAATTATTATTAATACAATGTATCAATAATATTAAAATAAAATATTATTAAATTTATTTGTGGATTGTGTGTAGATTGGGTGGTTGGGAAGAAGGAATGTTACCCTCCCCACCCAAGTTCAAATCTTGGGTATTAACTTTTATAAAAAAAATATTAATGTAATGGTTTTTGTTTATAATAAAAAAAACCAAGCGTTGTTTCATAATACAATGGGTTGACTTTTGTTTTTTTTTTCCTTTTTTTTTGTACTTTTCCCCTTTCTTCTTTTTCTCCCCTTTTTTTTTGGAGTAAGGTTAAAGACCTTTGAACTCGAAGAATCTTTGAAAATTACCAGACAAAATCTGAAACTTTGGCTAAAAGCCGAATGAGCACAAGCCTGAGGAAGGGTTGGCTCTAATACCAATGAAACAGTAAAAGTTTGTTTCTTATCGGAAAACCCAATGTAAATAATGTAAATATTCCATTACTGAAATATAATGTAAAATGATAAAAGATATGATGATTTTACAATTACATTGCCTTGGCTTTATAAGCCATTTTGTGCCTTTTAAATATAAGTCATGTCTTTTGACTTTTCATAATTATTTCTTATTTAATAATTAATAATTATTAATATTAATAATTAATTTATGTTATGTTATATTTTTTTTATATAACAGTATCTCAACTCGAGACTTCCCCCCAATGACGCACCCAATGGCTTGAAGATTTCTCTGACGCCAACTAACCCCCTATGGTGCGCGAAAGGCGGCAACAAGCACCACATCAATCCTTGGATCTTCTCGCTCTCCCTTTGTCTCAGACTCAGAACTTGTCGTCCCCCCAGATCCTCCAAATGTAGGCTGGCCATGCACTAAATACTCACCATCTCTTCGATGACCTATCAACATAGGATCAATAGGATCCACTCCCACTGGGAAAATGAATGTGTTCTTTCTTGAACATTACTGCATACCTTGCACCTTCCGAGGTTGGAATAGAGAGTTTGCTATCTCTTAGTCGTGGAACATAAAGTGCTCCTGATACCTCCAGAAGCTCTCCAGACTCTAGTTGGAATCATACTCGTCCCACTCCTCTGTCTGTATATACTGGGTCCTCTCCATCTTGATATGAGTTGCTCAGGAATTGTCTCTATAATGACGAATGCATCTCGCATCCCAATCATGTGATCACAATATACTCTATCAACCATCCACTTCCCACCATCCACAAATATACTACTGCCGCAACTTGAAACAACTGTGACAAGAGAGAATTATTTCTCGAACTTTGCAGCGTAACTCTCTATCTTAGCTATAGCTGCAACTTGGTCCTCTTTCTCATGCTTGCTCCTCTTCTTATAAGGGCATTGGCCAACATAATGGCCAAACTCATTGCATGCATAACACCTGACTTTGCTTAGGTCCTTCTTCTGCTCATCTTTTCGTTGCTTAGCCAATCCCTTCTTGGACTTATTGCGTATGGCTGACAAGGCAACATTCTCTTCTCCTTCCTTATCGTTTGATGAGCTATCCTGCACTTAACTTCTTCGGGTCTCTTCCTGAATGAAGTTGTCCCAAAGACTCTCCCAAGAGGGCATGTTCCCTCCATGAAAATAGCCCATGGCTTTGTCATGCCATGCAAGGTTGTTTGACTAGCTCACCGCCATCAACCTTCTCCCCATCCGCTCCAAGCTCATCCCTCACCTGAGTGATCCTGGTAAGGTAAGAAGCAACAATTTTAGATGTAGCCATCCTTATGCTCTTCAACTTCTCTCTTAGTGCCATCTTTCTATTTTCATTCGAACTTTGGTACAAATTGGTTAAGGCATCCCACATTTGGTAAGCATGGTCCTTACCATACACATGTGGGATCACATGGACTTTCATCACATCAAGGATGATCCTCTTTGCCTTGATATCCTTCTTGTTGAAGGCTGCCAACACTGCTACATCAGTAGAAGTGGGTACCTGCATTGGATTTGCTTGAGTGTTGTTCACTACTTCATCCCACAACTTGTTCTCCTGCAGAATAAGAACAATCCTTGCTTTCCAAGGAATGAATTTGTCTGCCCCATCCAACTTGTCCTCCAACCTTAACTCGGTAGCCATCTCACTGAAAATGTAAGTCGAAATTTGCCTCTGATGACGAAAAGAAAACTCCCTTTGAAGTCTCAAAATCGTAGCCTGTTAATTCTGCCCCTTTTCTCAACCAATCTCTAATATCATGTAGAATTTTACTCTGTCTTCAACTTTGATTTCTAATTACACTGATGCATAAATTCATTCAACATACAATTTGCAAATGAATTCTTTACTTAGAAACAACTCATAATTAGAAAAACAAGAAGATCACTACCACACTATTGAGAGCAAAAATAATTTTTAGTCACACGAAAAATTTCGGACTCAGAATTTTGGCCAACTAGCCCAGGAAAACCTTCCTAGGGGGAAAACCTGTGTGAGAGAGATGATTTCATTTCTTCTTCAAAAGTTATTGATAGTGTACAACAACATAATTAAACTCATCATAAATCGTAGACTTATCTCAAGTTCCGATACAATTTCTCTACCTAAAAAACAATGCCCATAATTCACACAAATTCCTTCTCGAATTTCTCCAGTACTATATAGAACATTATGGCCTTGATAGCTTCTCAGCTCCTCGGTTTTCATGCTAGGAAGGAAATATATGAGGCAAATACTGCCTCAAAAATCGTGTTCTCTCAACTTGATTTTCATGTCATTGTTGTTGTGTATGGATTGCCAATTTTTGAGTACGACCAACCTGCTCTATGACCTGTACAATCACATTTAATGCAGAAGATACCCTTGAAATTTGTGCCTTCTCGGAATATGTGCTCAGAATCTTTCTCAAATTTTGTGCATCTTCTTGAATTTGGTGCTAAATCTTCATTGAAAATCTTGTCACAGTCTTCAATTGTACGACCTTGGTATTCATGCCAGTTCTCAGCTCTTGGGAATGTGTGCTATCTCAGCTGCTATCCTTCTTTCTCTCTCTCAAACTCGACTTGCTCTTCTTCTCAAGGAAAGTCGACCTCCTCTCCAATTCTCTTGGTGAGTGAAAATGAAGAATGAAGTGCCTTTTTATTATTTTCTCTTGTCTTTTCATTTCCTCTTCTGCGACAGTTTAATAGTCACTAGATCAAGGGCCCATATTGAGTCTATTGTTCTCACATCAATGGATGAGAAAAATCACTTTTCTCTCCATTAAATAATTTTTCTCTCAACCACAACTTAAATTTATTAAAAAGTCACTTTATGACTCTAAAGTGAATTAATTACTTATCTCAAGCAATTAATACAAGGGTCACATCACTTTTCCCCTTTTAGTGACTTAGGCACAAAGTCACTAGGGGAACACTTCCTTGGTATAAAATTCAACATCTTATGTTTCGTACTTGTGGCTTTTGACGACTATTTTGTTTGCATTTTTAGGAGTTTGCTATTTGAAGTGGAATTTTTGTATTATTTTACCCCACACTAGGCTAGATCTAGGAGATTTATGAATATTTTATTGTAAAGGAAATTTTAATTACTCCTATGCGAACCCTTAAAAATCTTGAATTTCATTAAGGTTCATCGAAATTTATGCTTGCGATTCTCTGTTCTAACCCTCGACTCTTTGTCTCAAGGCTGTAGCATTGTGCGACGGGTGAGTCAATTCTTGCTCTATGTAATATCCGTATCCGGATATTCCCAAGGATTACTCAAGTGAATAATCAACCAATGGAAAATAACTCCATATTGAAAATATAAAATAAATATTGAAGATGAATGATGATGATTTACTTTTACATTGGTAGGGATTTATATAAGCGTTATCGTGCCTTTTCAAATGGTAGGGTACATCTCTTTACTTTTTTTCTAATTAATTAATTAATCATTTCTATTTATTAATTATTAATTATTAATATATATTAATATTAATAATTAATATTGCTATTTAATGTTTATATATATTTATATATCTTATTATGATATATATATATATTTTTATATAACATTGCCTTTCGGTTCATGATGCTTTGTGCTCAAAGCATACTTTATAAAACTCATTTATAATTTAAATATCGTAAGTAAAACCATGGGCTATTTTATAAAATCATGTGTGGTTTTAAGAGTTATATTCTTTAAGTTTTTCCCTTTTTTTTTTCTCTCTTGCGGATAATTCTTTTTGTTTTTTTACTTCTTCATTTTTCCCTCTTGGTCTCTGCTTCATATTTGGAGTGGAATTAATATTTCTTCAATGAAATTCGAACGCCCAAGGCCATTTTGGTAAAAAACCAATTACTACTAGAGAAACTCTAAATATGGATGGCGAAAGCCATTGTGAGGTTAAAGACCTAAATTCAAGGAAACCTTGACAATTTTAGCCACAATCTTGAATTAGATTCGCTTTGATACCAATGTAATACCTGTATCCATATATTCTCAAGGATTACTCAAGTTGATAATCAACCAAATAGAAAATAAATCCATATTGAAAATATAAAAAATATATTGAAGATGAATGATGATGATTTACATTTACATTGGTAGGGATTTATGTAAGACTTATCGTGCCTTTTCAAACGCAAGAGTACATCTCTTTACTTTTTTTCTAATTTATTAATTGATCATTTCTATTTATTAATTATTAATTATTAATATTTTTTTTAACAAGAACGGTTGAAGAGTAATTATATTAAAAAGATAGGATAAGAGTTACAAAGACTGAAACATGGCTGAATCCAGAAAGATTCAAAGACCATATCCTCATGTTCTTTGGTTACATAATGAATTTTTCTCTTGAAAGAGACCGATTCTGGAATGGCTGTAAAATCTTACAAATTTCCCAAGTATAAAATGCAAACGCTGAACATAACAGAAATTTAATGCAACTGTCCTAAAATTTGAATGTAGTAATGAATTCTAAATCTTCAGAGTCTGAATCAAAGAACCCAACATCGTTCCAGATTGTTCCCATTGCTAGTTATAAAGCCATAATCTAAATGCACTTCTTTGTTCGCCATTTGATCTGTTGACTAGTTATTTGTTCGGAGTATGTGAAGAAAATTGATAGCATTAAAATCACTGACAAGGCTGTTGAAGATATGGTAAATCTTTGTAGAAGGAGTTTTATAATTCCTGACTAGTTTCCGAACCTCTTTGATGACCAATAACAAATCTCCAAAAACTACTAATTCTTTGATTCCAAGCATGTTAGTAATTTCCATCCCTTTGAATAGAGTGAGCCATTCCACATAGTTGTTAGAATTTTTCCCTATCCCCCAAGCATAATCTTTCAGCCTATTTCCCCTAGGGTAAAAAATTACCCCTCCTGCACCTGCCAGCTTGGGATTTCCTTTAGAGGCCCCATCAAAGAACAGAGAGTGACATTCCAGATTTGTCCACCAGTTGCTGAAGTTTTCTGGACTCTTTCGAATCTGCCATCTAAGAGAGTTAGGTTTTTTAACATACGTTCCTCCCGGATTTGGCTTGTGAGGACCGATAAGATTACAAATCCATATTCTTTCTTTTGGGGTTAAAGGCTCAAGCTGAAGATGTCCTACTCCTTTTGAAAGAAGAGCTTTAGTCCATAATGCTTTTGCTGAAGAGGAGACTTTGGCCGGAGAGAGGACCACATTTTCGAAGATTCCTTTGTTTCTAGCTATCCAAATTTTCCAGTAGATAAATTTAGGGAGAGCAACCCACACTCTAGAGAAATCTGGCTTCTTGCTTAATGATCCATAGTAATAATCTTTCCAGCAGATGAAAAAATCTCTCCAATTCATTCGCAGAGTAAGATTAAATTGAAGCTCTTTGAGGACAGTGCACCATACCTCATTTGCAAATGTACATTCTAGGAAAAGGTGTTCTAGAGTTTCTTTCGAACTTTTGCATAGAACGCAACGAGACGGTCCTTCTATTCCCCTTTTTAAATTTTTTTTTGCTGTCAAGATTTTATGATGTGCTAAAATCCAACAGAAAAATTTATTTTAGGAAGCCCAGCCTTACTCCAGATGCTGTCCCAAATGGCTTCTTTCTTGTTGTTCTTGTCGATTATGCTATAACCGGCCATCACTGTGTAAATTCCCGAATTTCCCCAGCTTCTGGTGTCAGAAATGTTAAGGTGGATTGGTGCTGAACCTTGGAGAGTCGTTTGCAGCGCCAGATAGTCCATGTTTATGATTTTAGGAATCTCCAGGATTTTCCAACCTGCCCATCGCCCAGTGCTGTGCTAGTCTGAAATATCATAAACTGTGAAGATATTATTAGCATCCATCAATTGCTTTAAATCCTTAAAAGTGTCTTTATATCTGGCCGGAGAAAAAAACCTGAAGTTTCCCTCCCATATCCGGATCCGTTTCCCATTTCTAGGTGCCCATTTCAAACTATTTTGAATGATGAAGGCTACGTTTAGACATAGTTTCTAGATTGGAGAGCAATTCTTGGTTGAAGGGATATCGTCCAGGCATCTTCCTTTGTTTCCCTTGAGATATTTTTTCCTTAATACGTCCTTCCACCACGAATTTTTCCCTGTAACGATTTGCCACATGAGTTTAGCTCCCAATGCAAGATTCATGGCTTCTAGGTCTTTAATACCAACTCCTTTATTGTTTTTTGATTTGCAAACCTGTTCCCAATTGATAAGATGGAATTTCTTGGTGCCGTTGGATTTCCCATCTTGCCATAGAAAACGCCTTATCTCTTTTTGATATCCTAAACTATGGATTTAGGAGCTAGAGCCATTGAGCAGATGTATACTGGAAAAGCTGCCAGAACAGCGTTGATGAAAGTCAATTTGCTAGTGGGGTTGAGCCAATTTGCTCCCAGCGATTGGATTCTTTTTTTTTGTTTTTTCTATTAGACCTCTCCAGTCAGAAGCTTTCTTTTTTCCTTTGTGTATTAAGACTCCCAGATAGTTGAATGATTTCCAATTTGTGCTGCCTTCGTATCCCAGGGTCCTTGAAATTCTTACCATGGTTCGTTCAGGGCAGTTCCAATAGTAAATTCTGGTTTTTAGAGTGTTGATTTTCCCATTAGATGCTTTGAGAAAGGAAGAGATGACCCCTCAACCTTTCAACGACTATGACTGAGGCCCCTGCCAGAAGAATTGTATCGTTTGCGAATTGGGTGTGGTTACCATTTTTGACACCTCTGGCAATTCTTAAGCCTTTAAGTTCTCCATTGTTTTGTAGGGCTTGCAGCTTTTTACTTAAGGATTTAACTACAATAAGATATAAAAAAGAGGACAACACACAGCCTTGATGGAGGCTTTGAGATGCTTGGAAGAAGCTAGCTGGTCTACCATTGATAAGAGGTGCGATCCATGGCCTGCTGATGTAGGCTTTGATCCATCTTATAAAATTTGTTGAGAATCCCATCCTGTGCATAATATCGAACAGGAAAAAATGATTTACCCTGTTAAAAGCGTTTGCCATATCTAGTTTGATGGCCATACCTTGCTGTCTGCGTTCCCGGCTTGAGTGTATAGCTTCTTGGACGATGATTATATTATCTAGGATCTGTCTACCAGCAATGAAGCCTCCCTGGGTGTCTGAGATGATTTTACCCATGATCTTTTTCATTCTGGTTGTAAGAATTTCGGTGAGGATTTTATAAGAAGTGTTACATAAGGAGATAGAGCAGAATCTTTCGATTGAGAGGATTTTTATCTTTAGGGATCAAAGCCAAGAATGTAGAATTAGTTGCTCCACCAATTTTGTCTTTTTTTCTAGTCTAGTCTAGCATCTTCCTTAAATCTTCTTTGATAATGTCCTAGGATGTTCGGTAGAAGTTGATTGTAAATCCATCAGGTCTTGGGGACTTGTTCGGTTGTAGAGCCCAGATTGCCTCAATGATCTCCTGTTATGAAATTGGTTTTCCCAATTCCTTATTCTCTTTGTCTGAGATGTTGGAGCAAATGCCAGAAAGCAGATAGGATCTGTCTCACCGCTATCTGAAAGTAAGAGATTGAAGTGTTGCCGAACCATATCCTTGATAACATCTTGCTCCGTGATATTTGGTTGTTGCTATCTTTCAATTCTTTAATGTAATTGCAGCTCATTCTGATTTTTGTTTGCTTGTGGAAATAATTAGTGTTCGTATCTTCCCCTTTTAGCCAAAGTTGGCGAGATTTAATTCTCAAGGTCTCTTCTTCTTGACTGGCTGTTTTAATATTTCCAGATTTAGAGCTTTTTCCTGAGCAATGGTTTCAAAGGTGATTTCTTCAAGTTCCATTTTTCAGTGAAGGGATTCCAATTCAGCTTGGAGATTGTTTTTCTTTAGGGCAGGTTCAAAATAGTTAGAGGTGGCCCAATTTTTTAGAGCAGAATGGACAACCCTAAGTTTGGACTCCCAAATGAAGCTAGGTGAGCCGAGAAGGGTAGAGGTCCAGGCTGCATGGATTAGCTCAAGGGTGTTCGCATTGTTCAACCACAAGGAATTGAATCTGAAGGGGATGGGGCCTGTTATCCACTAATTTTGCAGTTAGTGGATTTTTCAGTGAGCCGCCAAAGCATTGAACAAGTACACTTGTTTGTGATCAGAATTCAGAAGTCTGCGCCTTTTCCTGGGATTCTGTTTGGAACTTTTTGTAAATACATGTTTATACCCCCTTGGGGAGTTTGTAAAAAATGTCCTAGCATTTAAATTATTATAAAGGGCTCGGCTTCTCGGACTTGGGCATCAAGCCTACTAGCCCAGAGTGTTTTTTCCCCTGGTTATTATTGGCTGTTGAACAAACGACCAATAATTTCAGAGTTTTTCACTCGCTCCTCCAAAGCTGGGGTAGTTGTCTTGGTGTTTCGGCCTTGGGAGGTTATTAGAGCCTTCGTGTCAGTTTTTTTTGTCATGCTAGACATTCCGATTGAGTCGTATGAACATGTACTAGGTCGCCCTAGAGTTTTGTTTGATTTCGAGAAAAAATAATTTTCTCCGTTTTTTAAGCCATTTTTTAATGGTTTACATGTGAAATTTCAAAATGTAAAAAAATGAATGATTTGGAGTCCGTTTTCGGCATGGTTGGGCTCATTTTCAAGGTCGGAGCAGCGTCTTCACCCCAGGGGCCACTTTCACCATCAATTAGATAGCCAGAGCATCCCAAAAGTCATCATTAAGATAAAAATAATTCAAAATGGCATTTTAATGCTAAAAAAGGACAAATTGCATAAAATCCAAAATAGTAAAAGAGTCAAAAGTCATTATTTTTTAAGTGGAAAGTGACTTGGCATGATGTCACTATGAGTAATGCGATCCTTTTAAAGTGTAATAAGCACCCAAACTTTGTTTTAAGGCATGGTTTCAAATTAATTCAAATGGAGAGGTGACGTGAGGGTGAGGTGAAGTCTCATGCTAGCGTGGATTATAATGTGATGGGTGGTATTAAGTGTTGACCCCTCTCACCACTTAATAATTATATTATTTTTTAAAACCATGAAATAATATATCCAAGGCATGGCTACGAATTAGTTTCAAAGGAAGATGACGTGAATATGAAAGCACCCACGCTGGCATAGCTCATGAGGTGGTTGCGCTCGCATATATGTGGTCCCCTATCCACATGAATTATATTATAAGTTAAACCACATAGTATTACATGCAAGTTGGAAGCGATTATGGTGGAGGTTTTGGGTGACGTCAAAGCTTGGAGCTCACGCCAATGCTGCCGTACGGTTCGTGAAGGAGATGGAGCTGGCGTGGGTGAAGGAAGCCGATTTGTTTTTGGTAGGGGATTGATGGGGTGTGTTGGCAGTTCAAACTCAGTTCCTCTCTACTTCAGCTAGGTTCAGTTCAGTTTAGCTCCTCTTCAACTCAGTTAACTTTGGGTTGTTCTTGAGTTCATTAATGCTCCCCCTAGGGCTTGGTATTTTGTATAAGTAGAGGCTCTTTTTAGCTCTACAGTGTGGATAAATTTTTGTAGAGAACCTCTGGTCAAACTTTGTAAATGCTTTATGCTTTCATGCAACCATTGGAATAAAAATAAAGGCTTTGGAGGCTCATGTGGTGTGATATTGTGGATGCTTGTACTTAATGGATGAGGTGATGTTATTTTAATTTTCTCTTTCTTGTCAATTTGAGATTATGAATCTATGCTTTAGAAGGCTTTTTCAAGCACATAAGAACAGGTATTTGTAGTTTTCAAGTTATCTGTTTATTGATTTTCTTTTAGAGATCGAAAAAGAGCATTGTTTTATTCAGTTATATTTCATGCTACTCTTTTATTTCAATTTGTGAACGATACATGATCTAATCCTTTGTTTGGCAAGTCTATGAGTTGTTGTTTTGTAGATCATTTCATCCTACCAAACAGAAGTTTGAGCTCAGCTGCATCTTTCTCTCTTGGAGTCAAGTGCAAATTTCCAGTAATTACTTCCTATATGAGATCCAAGTGTCTTTTAAAGATCCATAGGTTTAACCGGTTTCTCTCTACTTTTATTCATCTTTTGAAGTAAAAAATCTGATTTTTGGGTTAGGCAAGGTTTGGATCTTAAGTTACATATTTTTCACCAAACCGTATGCCCTTGTTGGCTGTCCTCTTTGCTAGTTTGCAGCCTTCTTTCCCTCTTTTTGCAGTCTCTTTCTTCACCTTTTTCACTTTAGTTTGCAGCCTTCTTCACCCTTTTTTGCAGCCTCTTTTGGCCTTTGTTTGCAGCCTTCTTCACCCTTGTTTGCAGCCCTTTTTTACCTTTGTTTGCTGCCCTCTTTCACTTTAGTTGGCAGCCCTCTTTTTTGCCTTTTTCTCCTTCGTTTTGCAGCTTCTTCTTCTATTTTCTTTCCTCCATTTTCATTGTAGAAATTTACTTTCTTTTAGAGTTAGTTTATAGATCTGTTTTGTTTTATTTTTTGGATTAACATATAACAAGTTAGTGTTCAAAGCTCTTGTTTTCAGGGAAGTCAAAAAGAGCCCAAAGGCTATAAGCAAGCAAATGAACAAACAAAGAGCGAAAAAGACAAAAATACCTCCCTCTTCTCTCTTTCCCTTTCTCACCTTGTTCATTTAGGAAGAGGCAAAAAACATCAAAAACATTGCAAAAAGTTAATAAAGAACAAGTGGGATAAAGGCTCCCACACCCCTCTTCCCCCATTTGGGGGAAGCCTGTATCGTCCATCTTTTCATGTTTGCATGCTTATAGAATAATTGGTTAGAATAGAATAGGAAAGGTTAGTTTCAATTTCTGAAAAGTTTGTTTTTTGTTTTCATAAAAGCCAAAAAGAAAAAGTTTCTTGTTTATTTTACTTAGCTTTATCTTAGAATTTGCTTTCATTTGATATAAATTGCAAAAGTTAAAAAGAACTAGGATCTCTTGAATCTCACCGTCAGGTGGATCAAGAGTGCTCTCTATCGGAGGATTTGTGGTTATTTTTTAATTCATGCATTTTTGCTCTTTAACTTGTTACTTTAAATCTAAGTCTCTTGAACTTGCTGAAATCCAAGTCAAGAGCACTCTCTGTCGGAGAGCATAGTAGTATGCTTGCATCATCCTTGCATTTAGGCATATAGAATAGCTAAGACTCTTGAACTTTTGTCATAAGACAAAGTCAAGAGCGCTCTTTGTCGGAGGGTTTAGTTGTTTTCTAATAAAACTTGCAACTCACATCTTCCACTTAATTAGTTTACGTCGTTGCTATTCCTCACCTAGTATGCTTTGCCGACTTTCATAGTTGGGCCTGTACTCAAAACGGTGAGCGAATTTGATAATCTCTCAAGTAATTACATAATAAATTTTTTCCCCATAACCAACGCACCGGCGTTGTTGAAAGTATTCAAAGTCATTCTCAGTAAGGGCGTTGAAACTCCCCGTTGTCTTAGAGTCTCGGCTAGCTGGTCAATCCACCGGATACCAGCCTGGGATACTGGACGGGTCGACATGTCTTGAATGGAATAACTTGGAACGCTTATTCGGTTGGTCTTTTGATACCTTTGATAAGCCATAATAAGCAAGACCATTAAAATACTTTAAAATAAACCAAGAGCAATCACAAAACACATCCACTAGCACTATTACGAGACTTGTACTTCTAGTATTTTCAAGCATCTAGCATCTCAGACGTTTGACTCCATAAGGCACTGGTTTGTTTTTAATGCATCATTATTAATCTGGGCCATTTGTCCTTAGATTTTTTCTCAAACAAGATCTTTATCTATGAATGCTAGTTTATTTTAGGAGCTCTCGTTATATTGTTTATCTTTTGATCTGGTGATAGCAATGTGGATTGCTTTTTGTCTTATGTTTATTTTTTAGTTGATAGAATTATAATCTTCATTCGTCATAACAAACTCCTAAACAACACCCATCCGCATCACTTTCATAAAACTTACTTATACACATTGAGCCTTAGAAACTCTTTGTTAGGGACCACCCCCCTTGGCTTCGTTAGGAGTTAGCCTAAACGGAGGAGCTAGGAGTAGGTGACAATACCTGGCTCTGTGCTTGCCCCCAAGGTCACACCTCTCCAACTTTCTCAAGTGAGGAGACAACTTTCGGAAGATTTCTGCTGTTGGTATGCAATCAACGGACAACAGGGCCTAGGTTAGTAGGCGGGGTAAGGAGAAGGGTTATGGGTTTGTGGTCCGAAGTAGATGAAGAAATAATGTATGAAGAAGGAAAAAAGTCTTTTGGAGGAAGGATGTACTCACCAGAAACTGGTCCAGTGTTGCAGCGATATGGCCTGGTCTCGTTTGCTTGTTGTTCCATGTATATTTCCCATTTTTGGGCGTAGGATCCAGAAGGTCCAGATCTGTCATTAGATCCTCTAGTTTTTCACCAAAAAGATCCCTAATGATTGATCCTCTCTTTTCTCCATACTTGTTTTCGTAGTGTTGAAATCTCCTGCTATGATTATATCTTTCCCCTGCAGATCTAAATTTAGAGTGAGTAAGGAATCCCAAAATTCCAGCTTATCTCTGTAATGGGTAGGCCCATAAACATTACATATACAGATAGAATCTTGGTTGCTATTGTTTTGCATTTCTATTAAAAGCCAATGAGCATTTTCTTTTGTTGATCTAATATTGTATTTATCCGATTTGCAGAAAGTTGCAATTCCACCTGAAGCTCCTTTGGAGCTAATGGCCTTTCCAACACTGTTTTTCCAAAAGAGAGATGACCGGTTCATAACCTCTTCTTTTGGCATCTTAGTCTCTTGGATGAGCAGAATGTCTGGCTTCTCCGATTTTAATAAGTTTTTCAAGGCTTCCACCTTGATTGATCCTCCTAGGCCTCTGCAGTTCCAAGAGACTACTTTCATTATTTATTGGATGTGTGGGATCCTGCTCGGGATCTGAAGTCTTTGGTGTTAGCACTGGAATTGAACCAAAGGTTGCGGAAGGCTCGTTCCCAGGTAACAACAGAACCACTTTTGAAGAGAGAACTGGCCTTCTACTCTCTCGAGAGGGATCTCTCACCAGATATTAACAATGCCAGATATGTACAAGTGAAAATATGAATTGTTTGTAAGATTGGTTGAAACATAACATAGAACTATTGGGCGATGGAGTCAAGATGTGCAGTGGAGATAACATAAACTTATGTAGGTGATTTAGCACAGAGGCAAGATAGCTATTCGGCTATAGTCAAATTATAATTGTCTGGTGGACAAGAAGAACAGGAGCAAACCATCAACATAGAGCATTAAAGAATGAATTTTGTATTAACTTTAGAAGAAAGCTTCAGTGGATATCTGAAACAACAGACGGAGCATAGCATGTATGAATTCCAAACTGTTATACACTTATTTCAGACATGAAGAAAACATAATGGGGGAGATAAACTAGAAAATGTTCACATGAGAAAGAAAGTAACATACTGTAACTTGAAACAACACATCAATCCTTGTGTAAACATCCACTTCGGCTCAACAACTTTATTAAAAGGTTCTTGAAAGCATACAACACAAAAATTATATTGGTTCCAACCCTTTCTCCTCTCTCAGAAGGTACATTTATAGTGTTTCGGTATCTAAAACCAACGTTAGAGACAAAATCAGTTACAGACCGAAGAACCTCTCCTAACAAACTCGAACGTGGCATATCTGCCACGATTTACATAAACAGAAAAATAAAATGCGGACTACTGGGAGAAAATATGCATAAAGGTTCCTTTTTGTATTTTTCGGCGGGTGGCAGCTGTACAAAGTCTGGCATAGGTGACTTTCCAAATGGGTAAGCTTTGTAGAACTTTTGTGTTGTCATCTATGCTGTCTTTATGGCTGCATCTTATATTTGCTCGACCCGTATTGTTGAATTGACCTCCATTGATCAGGACCAGGCAATGTTGCAACGACCATATCATGCGCTTGTACCTTGAGCTCTATGATTTCTCCATATGAGATGTCGAGTACTGACGCACATGCAACTTTAAAATCAAACAATAATTCGAACTCCCTGACCAATTTATCAAAAACTGTCATGCCTGACAAAGATTGCTGCATGTCTCGGAACTTGCTGTTGTCTGATCTGCAACTAACCAATTGATCCAAATAATCATTCTGAGACAATAAAGGTCCCTTTTCTTCCCAGAAGAAAGGGAGTTCTCTGTTTACTAGTGGCTTAAACAACTTGATTACCCCCTTGACTTTGTGGTCTATAATGCCGATTTTGGCTAGCACAGTGTCCAGCATACTGTATTTAGCAATCACTTTTCTAGCCCTAGAAATAATAGCAACTCTGTCTAGGATCCCATACCTCTTGACTAGATCATCTGACAAGGAGCTTAGAAATTTAGCCACCTCTGCTGACCTTTTATTTAATTCTCCCTGTACTGTAGAAACCTTCTTCTTGGCTTCTGTCAAAGCATTTTCCTGACTTGAGACGAAGTCTAAGAAAGGTTTGAGCTTGCTTGTTTCTGCAATGATTTTGTTCCAAATCAAATGTCTAGCACCCTGCAAGGCCATATTACCAACCACTTGCTTGCGTAATTTGGAATTTTGCTGCGTCAACTCTTGACATTTCTTATCTATCTCCTCTCTTTTGTTCCTCTTTTGCTTTTTCTTTCCCTAACTCCTCGATCTGCTGTTTCAGCTTTGTAAGCTCGGTATCTTTCAGGCCTATTTGGGACATTGCTTTAGAAAGAGAACTGGTATCTACCTCTCTAGTTATATTTACTGATTGAACTGCAGCCTCTGTGCATTTTTCTTGAAGCTCTTTTTCCTTTGCTGCCAGTTTAGCCTTTAATTCTTTTTCTCTCTCCCTCAGAAGCTTGGTATCCCCTTCCCATTTCTTTTCTTTCTCCTCGAGCTTCAACAGCTTGGCCTTGCAATCTGTAAGCTCATTGTTCAGTGCTTCTTTCTCTTTCTCAAATTCATCCAACTCAGTTGTCTGAATGAGTTGGGTGGAAGGGATTTTCAACTTCTTTTTAAGTACTTGGATTTCTTTTTCTTTCTCATCCAACAATCTTTGGGCTAAGGCTTTCTTATTTGCCTGTCCATCTATCTGTATTGCTTCATTCTACAAATTGGCAATTTGGACCTTAAGGGCCTTGTTTTCAACTCTCACCTTCCTCAAGAGGTCTTGAGTTTTTTCTTTGCTCAACTCTAGCTTGGACATCTATAATGTGGCCTTCAACAATCTAGTATTGAAGATGTCACCTGTTTCTCTGTTAAGATGGATTATATCAGTAATGGGAACCTTTGCGAGGTTCACATTAACCTCTGACACCTTATTGCCTGCTGTCAAGGCCATGCTGAGGGTGTCTGTAGCATGATCCCTCACATTCTTCAACACCACATTTGGGCAGGGCAACTGTACTACTTCGTCATACAGCTTTGCTGTCTCTTTAAAGGTTCTATTCGCCTTTTCTCGGTAAGAGTCTAGCCAATCTTCTTTGGAGGTGTGCCTGTTTGGAGTCTTCCCATCAAACACATACTCTTGGATTTCCAATTTGGCTGTTTTAGGCTCTTCTTGTTCTTGTTTGTCTTTGACATTTTTCTTTTTCATTGATCCCATCATACTGCTTCTCCTAACCTGTACCAACTGTTGTCGTTGTTCTACCTTCTGCTTTTTCGACATGCTGGCAGTATCTACCTCATTAGTCTCCATGGGCTTAGCAGGTCCTCTTTTTATTGAACTTCCTCAGTAACTGACCAACGATGAAACAATCCCGGCCATTGCAACTACTTTGGACAGGTCCATTAGGGGAGAACCATCCCCTAGCAGGGGTGAGACAGAGGCTCGTCCTATGCTGGTATCCATTATGATGGAGTTAGGGAAATCATCCCAATTGGCCGTTTCTCTAAGCTCAGCTATTTCAGTGTGCTCAAAAGGCTTACTCTTGTGACTTTTATCCTTTTGGAAATTACTTGATGTGGGTCGTAGTTTATAGCCTGTTCCACAGAGAATCCTATGCCTTTGAGTAAGTTACCGAACGGTGGCAGGGCAGTCCTGCTTTTGACTGTGTATGGCCCTATCTCCCAAGGGAAAGAAATGCTGGAGCCTTTCTTAGCGTTCAAAAAGTGTTCTTCTTCAACAATGAATCTTTTCCTAATTAATTCCAAGGAGAAAACTCGGGCAGTCAGGAATGCTGGCAGGACATAGGGATGATGCACAAAACCATATAGCCTTATGACTGTTCCAATTCTGCTAGAAACCGGTCTCCTATCCTTTTACCAGGAGACAGCTGCAGTATCTGCCTCATCTCAGGCAATACCTTGGGCAACCTTTCTTGGAAGAAAAGGTTATATATTTCTGCCATCAGATTGTTCATGAATTTATAGTAGTCTTTGGTCATGTCATCAGTGATCTCTAGCTCAGGCACCTATAAATCATCTTTGTTATTAGATAGGAACATTCTCAACAAAAGGGATTGGAATCTGAACACTTTGGTACTGTGGAAATTAGCTAACTGAGAACGAATGTTTTCAGCTAGAAATTCATCAAATTTAAGACAACAGGATTGAAAGGATTGTCTTGGAAGTTCAGGTTCGGCAGGACAGGTACTCAAGACAAATAGTAGACTTAACAACGACTCTGTGATATAACCATTGGTATCTAGACCTAGGAATTGACTGGATAGGGTCACACACCACTGGGTTTCTTCGTTGAATTGATTAAGGTCAATGGGGTAAGACAGACTGATAATTTTGGCATTAGGTTTCAAGCAAGACTTCAGGAAAGCATCTCTATTTTCTACAGTAGACTCTTGGAAGAGCTGGATGATACCCTCTTCTCTGTACTTTTGGGATTGTTGTCCGCTGATTGCACACCAGCAGTAGAAATCTTTCGAAAGCTGTTTCCTCACTTCAGAAAGTGGGAGAGGTGTGACCTTCGGGGCAAGCATAGAGCTAGGTACTGTCACCTACTCCTAGCTCCTTCGTTTAGGCTAAGTCCTAGCAAAGCCAAGGGGGGTAGTCCCTAACAAAGAGTTTTCTATGGCTCAATGTTTAAGTTAAGTTTTGGATGCGGATGGGTGTTGTTTAGGAGTTATTTGTGATTTTAAATGATTAATATTATGAATATGACACATATATCAAAGCAATCCACGTTGCTGACAAGAGATTAAAAGATAAGTAATGATTCCAGACTTGGTTAATTATGCATTCACAGGTAAGACTTAAAGTAGGCCACAGGCAATTGATAAATACAAAATAATGCAGTTTAGAAGGACCGGTGCCTTATGGAGTCAGAAAATACTGTAAAATGCGTATTGAAACAGGTCTTGAAATCAACTGGTGAATATTAGGTTTTGCAAGTGCTCTTGGTAGATTTTAAGAGTTTTTTAACAGTGGTCTTGCTTTAGGGTGTCAACAAAAAGGTTTGTCAAAGCCGGAAGACTCTTCTAAGTTGCCTCCGTTGAAGACATGTCGGGCTTGCCCAGTATCCCAGGTTGGTATTGCCAAGATTGACCAACTAGCCGAGAATCTATGACAGCGGGAGGTTTCGGCCAATGTTACAAATATCGTGTCGGTGAATATATCGCCGAGGGTCCAAAAAGATATTATCGGATTTATCGGCGAAAATGTCGGCAAACATCGACAATATATCGGCAATGTAAAAAAATACAAAAATATTCATTTTTTTTCAATTTTCTAAACATCTAAAGCAACAAGAACATCAAATAAACACATTGCTACATGAATATGGAAATAAAACCGATATATAAGATGTATAAGAGGTCTATAGATACATCACACATCAAAAATGAATCGTGTCTCGGATCTTGAGTCCCCGACTCATGAATCACCAAAAAAATACAGTCAATGTTTTATGTAATATGTATCTCATATGCAATGAAATCAACCAAATAAAGTAAACTATGGATTCCTTCTACCCCTTTTACGGGCAAAGGTAATCGCTCTAGTAATGGCTCTGCTTCCAGGTAAGCAACAAAAACCAGGTGCTCGTGGGGGTCGTCGTGGACTTCCTCGTCCTCTAGAAGTGCCTCGAAACTGATGTGCTCTAGAAGAAATAGAAGAATGATGAGGTACTGGACCCTCATCAAGTCCTCTACCACCGCTACTGCTACCACTGCCCATATATCTGGCTCCCTGTGCTCTAGAAGAACTAGAAGAATGATGAGGTACTGGACCCTCATCAAGTCCTCTACCACCGCTACTGCTACCACTGCCCATATATCTGGCTCCCTCTGATCGAGACTGTGGCTGTGAAAGTGGTGGCTGTGTGGCTGGTGGCTCTGCAACTGGTGGCAATGGCTGTGTGGCTGGTGGCTCCGGTGGTGGCACAATCTCAAATGCGTCTAACCACTCATCGTA
>LPNX010789213.1:893261-961252 GCA_001517045.1 Pseudotsuga menziesii | reverse complement strand
TAGTTACTTTCTTGTATGTAAAATATATTTTCAAACTCATTCATTAATATATATTATATGCTGAATTTTAAAGAGCCTTCCCAGACTAAAAGATAATAAGTTCGCACCCATTTGATTTGATATTTCGATGAGATGAAGACTTTAATCATTTTGCTTGCCACCAATATTTCCTAAGATCACTTTGTTATGTAAAATGTCAATAAAAGATGCAAATTGTGTGTGCAGCACTGCAGGCAGCAGTATATAACATATGCACATTGCAAATTGTGTGTGCAGGCAGCAGTATATAACATATTTCATTCTTTCATTAATTTGACTACTTATTCATAAAGCTATTTTTGTCAAATGTGTGATATCTCCCCATCCTTTATTAAGAAATTAAATTAATTATATTCCGGGATTGGCAAATGTATCTACACTGCCTAGTCACCTACAGGAATTCTGAGCTAATCCTAGGCACTTCTGGGCACATATCAACAAGAAAGAACAGGTCTGGGCATCAAACAGCCCTAAATCTGAGCAGTAACAGTCACCATAAGTCCAGATCAGCATGCGAGCAGTGATTTTCAAGAGTTCTGGGTTGGTTGCAAGTTGAAATACAACAATAGACGCCATGCAAACTTGAAATATATTCATAGAGGATGAATGTGGTGGCATATAATGTTATCAATAATGAAATCCACTAGTATTTCACATTTTTATTATATCTTAAAAGTTAATATCCTACATTTATGATTTAAATTTTACTTAGAAACTATGAGCCAATTTTTAATAATATGTATTATGTATTATAGAATTTTTAATAATATGTATTATATATTATTATATTATATATAATACATAATGTATTATATATAATATATATTATATATTATATATAATACATTATGTATTATATGTAATATATATTATATATTACATATAATACATTATGTATTATATTAATATATAATACATTATGTATTATATATTAATATAATACATAATGTATTATATATAATGTATTATGTATTATATATTAATATAATACATAATGTATTATATGTAATATATAATATATATTACATATAATATATATTATATGTAATATATAATATATATTACATATAATACATAATGTATTATATATAATATATAATATATATTATATATAATATATGTATTATATATTACACAGTAACCACAGTTCACTGTCGGTCGACGACTCTACCACAGCCGGGAGTCGCGACTCGCGACAGCCCCAAACTCTCCACCGACGTATACACTGTTCAATCTCCACCGGCGTATACACTCACACTGTTCAGTCGAGACTCCATTGCACGGGCACCCACAGTTTAAAAAATAAAAACAAGTTACAGTGCTTACCTCTGTGCGGAATCCAGAAGCTCGAGTCTGCTCTTCCTGTCGGCGACTTCACTTGCAAACGAAACCCTCGCTGGCGGCTGCTCTCCTGTCGGCAAGTGAAATGAATTAAAACAAAAAAAAACCTTGTTTTAACCTTTTATCGGCCGGGTCGGAAAAGACGTCCACGATTTTTACCGAACACATCGCGATTTAACACGATTTTTTTACGAAAACGTCGCCGAAAATATCGCCCTAAAATATCGCCGATGTTTGGCGATAATATCGCCGCGCAGGTCGTATCGCGATATATCGCGATATCAGCGATATATCGGCAATATTTGTAACAGAGGTTTCGGCGCCTCTACTAGGAATTACTTTGGAAGAATCCCTACAACGTCGGTGCGTTGGTTAGGGGTGTTTAAGTATTATTAGGTTACTCTTACAGGGTTTAAAGATCCAGTGCTATTTCTGGGTACTCCGATCTAAGATCGGTCAGAGCATACTCCGGCAAGGGGGGAAGGGGGTTGATTAATTAAAGGGGTGTGTGTTGCGAATTTTATTAAGTTAATTAATTAGAACTCTCCAATAGAGAGCGCTCTTGACCTTGTCTTATGATAGTGGTTCAAGAGACTTAGCTAATTTGGATGAAACTAATGCAGGGGTTGTGCAAACCTAAGATGCTCTTCGATAGAGAGTGCTCTTGATTTGTGTTTTGGCAAGTTCAAGAGTTTTACTTATGAATTATTAGATTAAACAAACACAACAATTAAGATGAAAGGTGGTTGATTAAGCTCTCCGACAGAGAGCACTCTTGATCCACCTTATGGTGAGATTCAAGAGATTTTGGTTCTTTTTATGATTAACAATTTATAACAAGATGCCAACATGCAATAATCAAACTAGCAATTAGTAAAATGGAAACTAAGTCTAATCAAAGAACTAAACTAATTGCTTAAAGAAAACTGCACTAAGAAATCATGAAAAGTGACACAAGGCACACTTCCCCCAAATAGGGGAAGTAATAAAAGAAAGGAGACTTGCTCGCAGTAGCCCTTTTTATTAGTCTTTTACAATGATGATGCATTCCTTGCTTCTTGGAAGAACAGGTAGAGAAGGGGATTGAGAGAAGAGGGAGAGAGTCTTTTTGTTCTTTTGCACTCCTTGCTTGCTTGTGGGCTTTGGGCTCTCCTTTACTTGCCTGAAACTAAGAGCTCTAGACATACACTTGTTATAGGATTAGTTGATAAAAAATAACTTGAAAATAAATCTACAAACTAGATAAAAACAACTACCCAAACTTACCGAAAAGAAGGGAGAGAAGAGGAAAGAGAAAGGCAAGGCAAGAGAGGGGGAAAATGAGTGAAAAGAGGACAAAAGGCAAGTCAAAGAAGGCTGGAAATTAAGGGAGAAAGAGGGATGCAAACCAGAGAAAGAGGGCTGCAAATGAGGGTAAAAAACGTTGAAAGTACAGCCCAAAAGATGGTTGAAGAAGAGGATGGAAAGGGGCTGCAAAAAGTGGAAACAAAGAGGCAAAAGAGGGCTGTCCAAAAGGGTGAAAATGTGGACAAGTGGACAACGAACAAAAGGAAGGAAAGACTGCAAATAAAAGGCCTAAAAGGCTGAAAGTACAGCCCAAAAGATGGCCCAAAAAGAGGATGGAAAGAGGCTGCAAAAAGGGGAAAAAGGAGGCAAAAGAGGGCTGTCCAAAATGGTGAAAAGTGGACAGCGAACTAAGGGACGGAATGGCTGCAAAAAGAAGGCCTAAAAGGCTGCAAAAAGTAAACAGGGCAGCCAATCAGGGCAAAGGCTAAGTGACTGAATGTTCACTTTAGCCAAAACGTGCCCTAATCCCGAGAAAATAAAGATTTTATAAAAATTTGAGATATGAATAATATGAAAGAAACACTCAAACCTGTGGTACTTTGATGGGGTTTGGGTTCTTTTGGATCTTGAAAATTTGGAAGTTTCCTTGGCTTCGAGAGGAGAGGATGCATCTGAGCTCAAACTCCTACTCGCTTCAATGAGATGACCTGCACAATTTCAACTCAATACTTGCAAACAACGGATTAGATCATGCATGTTTGGTAAATAAAAATGTAAAGAGCATGTCATACAACTGAATAATCGATGCTACTTTAATTCATAGAAACAAAACCATAAAAGTTCAAATTGTAACATCAAATGATCAATCTTACGTGCTTATAGAAGCCTTCTAAAGCATGAGCTATTATCCAATCCTAAGCAATAAAAGACAAAAATTGAAATATTTTACCTCATTCGCCAATTGTTCATCCACATTCACACACCATGTATGCCTCCAAAGCCTTAAAATTTATTATACGATTGCAAAAACAACAAGCATTACAGTAATTCACCAGAGGTTCTTTGCATAAAGATCCATCCGAATAGAGCTAAAGGAGCCTCTATTTGTACAATGAGAGAGTGTTAAAACCCTAAAACCAATCCTCAAACCCTAACCAGCCTGGCCACCAAACATAGATGCCAGACCTAAATCGGAGAACCGGGAGTGAGGGGAGGCCTCCACCCAGGCAAGGCACCCCCACTCCAACTTTAAACACTGAAATCCACCCACAGATGAGCCCACACGTGTGGAAGGTGCCCTCAAGAGAGAGAGGGGCGTGAGCTGCCGAAGGAGGCACCCTGCTGCATGGAAAAGTTGCCTGCTAGGTCTGGAAACCTACTTTGTTAGGTCTGGGAAGCCTACTGATGGTGTAAGCTTCATTCTTCGCCTCGATCAAATCACCGAACCAATGAGAGCTCTCTATCTCATCTTTAGTTGGAGATGACATGTTTGATAACTGATAATAAATTAATTGCTCTCTTAACGATAACTGAAGCTGAGTTATGGTAACTCCAATCATCATAAGTGCTCCATGAGACGTCATTTAGCCTTTTATTTTACTGAATTTGGATTAATTTGGAGAGTTTTATTTTTCTCCAAAATAATCATTTTTTATATTAAAAATTCATTTCTTTACTCAAAACTGATTTTTTTGAGTAAAAAGGCATTATGTGTTCGGTTGTTGATCTGAAAGCTGGTTCTGATTGGCTGGCTGATTAAGAATGATTTTCGGCTTAAGGTTAGAGCCATCAATCACTGAATTTGGAGTCCGGATGACCGACTTACCACGAATGGGTTTTTTCCATTTAATTTATGGAAAAATTAACCCAAAAAACTTAGGAAAAGTAATTAAAAAAAAAAAAAAATAAAAAAATAATTTTTCACTGTTCGAAAAAGATTTTTTTGAAATTTTTTTATGTGTCCAGATTAGTGTTGCAAACATCGGCGCGGTGAAAAAATCGGCAGGGTCCAGGAAACATCGTTTCGGGATATCTCGGCAAAACATCTGCAAACATTGGGAAAAAATCGGCAAACTTAAAAAATAGAAAAATATTCATTTTTTTTCAATTTTTTAAACATCTAAAGCAACAATAACATCAAATAAACACATTGCTACATGAATATGGAAAGAAAACCGATATAAAAGATATATAAGATGTCTAGAGAATCGAGATACATCACACATACAAAATGGATCATGTCCTTGCATCTTAAGTCATCAAAAATATAACAAATGTATCTCATGATCATCATCATGACTCACGAGTCATCTACAATGAAGTAAAGTAAATAAACTATTGATTCTCTCTACCCCTTTTACGGGAAAAGGTAATCGCTGTGCAAACGGCCTTTCCTCTAGAACTAGAAGTAGGTGCCCTTGAGGCTTGTGGGCCTCGTACTGGACTCTGACGCCCTCTAAAAGAAGACCCTGCAAAATGACGTCCTCTAGAAACTGGAGAAGGTGACCGAAACTGATGTCCTGAAGAATGAGAAGGTCGAAGAGGTAGTCCTGCAGCTCCTGCTCCTCTACTAGTACTAGTGCCTGTGCTACCACCAGGTCTATCTCCCTCTAGCTCTGACTGTGGCACACTCCCAGAATCTGCGTGAAACTCCTCTGGAACTGGAACATGCTCATCCAAATCCTCTGAGACTGTATGAGTCTCACCATGATCACTATCAGTAGCATGATCATCCTCTAGCCAATCAGGGGCTACCTCCATAACAGGCTCCTCACACTCTGCCCTCCATGCAGCGGTGGTGTCAATCTCATCCAATGAAATGGCCTTCGCATCAACTTTTCTCTGATACTGCTTCACCCACAACCTGAGATTGTAGTGGACGTAGACCAAATCATTAAGGCGCTGAGTATCCAACCTGGAGGAGGATCATAAATATTAAATATTAAAGTGGCATAAATCTATAAATTAGAATTTAATAATTTAAATTTTATATTATATAATGAATTTGAAAATTTGAAATTCTCTAACCTGTTGCGCTTTTTGGAGTGTACTTTTTCAAATACACTCAAGTTGCGCTCGCAACCAGAAGAGCTACATGTTTGGCCGAGCACTCGAATGGCAAGCTTCTGTAGAATAGGTACACAACCACCATAGTTCTCCCACCAAGTATCTACAATGAAATTATGAATAAAATAAACATGAGAAACGAAAAATAAAATTTAAAACAAAGAATTAGAAAGAGAAAATGAAATTTTAAATTTAAACTTTAAAGTTGAAAGTTTGAAACTAGGTGAAGCTTACTTGGCATCAGGTTGGTCCTATCATTTATTGCTATATCAAACCCAAATAATCCTGTAGCTCTCTTATACATTTCCAACTCTTGGGAAAGCTGTGTACGCTCAGCTGCATCAGGTGCCATCCTTTGGACACACTCATAGAATCTAGACATAACCTCTCCATCAAATCTAAAGCCATAGGAGTAAGCATACGCAGGGTTGAGGTATAGCCCTGCAGCATGAATGGGGCGATGGAGTGTGTGGTTCCATCGCGCATCAATCACCGCCCATATCATATGTTGCCTCTCTTGCCCCTGATCTCCCTTGTCCTTATAATAAGCACGGATGGATTCTTTGGCCCTATCCATGGCCTCATATAGGTAGCCCATTGCGGGCTTCTCTCCATCAACCAAGCGGAGAACCCTTACCAAAGGTTCGGTGATGGTGCACACCTCCTTCACCGCACCCCAAAAACTCTCATCATATGCAACTAGCTTGAATGTGGCTTGCCCCTCTGGTCTAGTGCTAAATGATAAAGCACGCCACTCTGGTGAAAAGAACATCGCCTGCAAGTCCCACATAGAATTCAAGAGTGACTGAAGAGAAATAAAGCTAGTGGCAAAGCGTGTGATGGCAGGACGCACCAACTCTTTGTCACCTGTGAACTTTCTCATCAAGCTAAGCATTGCTGCATGGTTATCTATGAATTTTGTGATGCTCTGTGCTGAATCAATAGTATCCTTGATCCAATCAATCTTGCCTAAATCCTCTAAGATCAAATCAAGGCAATGGGTGGCAAAAGGAGTCCATAATAGTGTAGGATACCTGGCCATGAGCATCCTACCAGCAGCCACATAGTTCGCAGCGTTGTCCGTTATCACTTGGACAACATGCTGCGGCCCAATCTCTTGGAGAAACTCATCCAACAAGCCACATAGTAAAACCGCATCTTTGACATGTGTAGATGCATCCACAGATGTCATGAACATAGTCCCCCTGGGGTAATGAACCAAGAAGTTGAGAAGTGTCGTACCCCTCATATCGGTCCAACCATCCGACATCACATTGCATCCTGTTAAGTCCCATGATCTTTGAAGCTCCTCCAATTTGCGAGTGCAATCAGCCTTTTCATCCTGAAGGATGGGCCCTCTCAACTCCTCATAACTTGGGGGCTTGAACCCCACTCCAACTAAAGCAGCCGCCTCAAACATGGACACATAAAATGGGTTCTTTGCAAAGTTAAATGGAATAGCACTCCATAACAAGCATCGACAATTAAGTTTGTGTGCGTCTGCTTTTTCCTTTACCTTCACCATGGACCTTATAGAAGGTTGTCCACCAGGGCTGCATCTTGAAGATAGCATGAAAGGCGATGTGGAGTGCTGTGTGGAGTGGGTATCGGTATTTGGGCTTGTCCCACTAGCCCCTACTCCTGCTGTGGACCCGGATCTTGAAGCAAGTTGATTCCTCACAGCCTCCTTGTATTGTTTCCTTAGCCCAGTGCCCTCAATCGCTTGTGTGGCCTTAGCAATGATTTTCGGAGTTGTTTCTTTGCAAGGACCCACATCATGCCCTGCTATTTGTGCAAGGTGGTATTTCAGCCTACTTATCCCTCCTGTCATTCTTTTCCCACATAGATTGCAAGTGAGAATTTGTCGATTGATCGGGTGAATAGGTGAGCCCCACTCCCAAAATGGATCCAAAGCCTTTGGCATCTTGATACTTTGAAGTTTGAACCTAAGGCAAGAAAAAAAATGTTTTTTAGCATATGTGATTATTGAAAATGTAAAAGTTTAAAACACAAGAAGAATTCCAAGAAATATTGAGCATTCAACCATTAATTTGATGAGGAAAAATACATAGACATTTTTATGAGGATTTATAAGGAATCTAGGGCAAGATAAAAAATGCCAAAACGTTTTTTGGCATGCAAGCAACAAAAAAATACATAACAGTTGGAAAAAAAATGCTTAAAACCCCATAAAAATCGTTTTTGAAGATAGACAATTACATGGCAAAGTAAATCAACAACAATCCCTCTTGGAAAAGTGAGAAATGATGGGCAAATTTTTTACTTACCTTCAGCTGTGGAAAAAACCCCAAATGGCAAGATCCAATCTTTAATTTGATGCTTGATGGCAAAGAAAATGTTGCCTAAATTTGCTGTTGGTCTCTTGAAACCCTCTTCACTTGCCCTCTCAAACTCTTAGCTCACCTCCTAGTGGACTGTTGGACTCAAAATGAAAAAAACCAACTTAAAAACCACTTTTTTCGTCCCTGTCCGCGGCCGGCCGATTTTTTCCATCGACTCGCGATTTATCGGGAAAAAAGCGGCGAAAAATCGGAAAAAATCGGGCCGATTTTTTGGGCGATTTTTTGAAGAGAAATCGGATCGGTGAAAAAATCGCGATTTCTCGGAAATCGGCCGATTTTTCGCCGATGTTGGTAACACTGGTCTAGATGACTTAGGACATGACCATGATCTATCTAAATAATGTTTGGTAGGCTTATAACACTTAGTTGGGCTCTAATAACCCCCCAAGGCCTAGAATTCAACATCGGGCATTCCAACTTTGGAGGAAGCGGGAGAAAACCTCGTCAATTATACTCGGTTGAAGGCAAAGCATAATTGTCAGGGGCAAAAAACTCCCTGGAATACCCTATTTGCGATTCTACATCTCAGGAGACCGAACCACTCAAAAATATCCTACTAGCACATTTTATTACAAACCCCGCGGGGCCATGGTCAAAATTATTCAAATAAAAAAGTGACTAGCCAATATTGGCTAGACAAGCAGACGGATCAACTGATACACTGGAATCAGACTTTGAACAAGTCTGTCAACTGGCGGCTCCTCAGGTAACCCAATTATGGTACAAAAAAGTTGGTAACAGGGATACGTGGACAAATTCGTCTGGGATGTGGAGGGTTTTACGGATGACATGAGCCTGGACAGAGTAGAGGATTTTGGACTTGGATTTATTCATGATGACTCCTTCGGTGGCAGTAAAATTGTATGCACACCACTCAACAAACTCAAGGCAATGGGGGGTTTGGTCAACAAAGAAAAAATGGAAAAAGGATTTAAAAACACCACAGGTATCGCTACCCTGGTCTTTAAGGACTTCCAATTTACCCTTAGCAGTTTCAACTGTTTTTCCCAGCAAAATGGTATCAAATATCTCGGCATTCTCATCCACTAGACTTTCTTCTTCCCTCCGACCTATAACCCTTGATTTTGCATTACCCCCTACATCAACCACTTCTATTTCTCCTACTTTTTGCATTTCAACAACACTGAGGGAGTATGAGGGTGCCTACCTTGTTTCCTTAGCACAGTTTATGATCTGTCGGCATTGTCACTCTGTACACAGTCGGGACGTTCGTCAATCTCGAGGTTTCCAAAAGACAAACCTTTTCAATTCCACGTAGACCTATTTATAATTTTCTATGCCGCATAATCTCTTGCTCTTCCCACAATCCGCACCGTAGGTTCTTTCTCTTTGTGATCTGAGCCTTTGATATTCAAGGTCTTTGCATTGAAACTTCCATACTACCAGGATGTGCAGCTTAATTTGGGAAAATCGACCTCCACCATCGATCTCCAAATTACCTTCATCAGGATCGTCCACACCTGAGAGTTTTAACATCTGCCAACTCTTCTTCGCTCAATCAGGTAAGCGACTCTTGATCGCGGAATGTTTCTTCTTCGTCGATCAAGATTGTCTTTCTTTGCAACCCTCGATCGGGGTGGACTCTACAACCTTTTTGCGAATCGAAATCCCAACCCCTTCCGCGCTATTTCAGATCGTGAAATGCACCACGATCGTAGATCTTTCCTTGCTTTCATCTCAACCCTCCGATTCTTTCCCCCTTTAGTGTATTTTGCAATATGGAAAGGCTTCTGCGTCCGAGCATGTCTGCCCTACGAAATGCTTTGGTGTCGTGGATCTATCCTCAGGTTAATCTCGACCTTCCATTATGGGTCCCATTTTACACACTTCGCAAATATAATAACCGTGTTTTACTTGGCATCTCTGATCCTTGAAACATCTTTTCACCATTGATCTTTATCCTTTTGAATCAGGGCCACTGATTTATGTCGCTCTTTACCTCATTCTTGCAGGTGCTCATTCCAAAGACATAATGTCCTGCCACCAATACATTTAGCAGCCCCGTCAACTCTAAGGGTGCCTTCCCAATATTTTTCGATAAGGTCTTTCTCCCCAAAACCTTCTATAATCCAAATTTTTTAAAATATGGCGCTAACAACCGGCTCCACAAGGGATGCTATCCTCCCAGCGAGGTAGCAAAGAACCCCGTAGACCAGTTGCTGAATCCATTGACAACCTCCTCTTTTTATTCTGGTTTATTTTTCTGAAAGAAAACAGAACCGAAAAATGGTTAGCTCTTTCGATCTTAGGGCTTTCTCTGCGGGCTTCAAATCTTAAGATTTACCATCTGTATTGACTGAAAAAGTAAAAATATTTACACTATAGTACATGGAACTTGTTTCGTTACTCCAGGTAATGCTTCAGAAATCTCCCATTCACTGGGCCTCCTTCATACTACGACCCGTCTTGATACTACAAAATGAAAGCATTATTACCTTTGAGTGCCGCAATGAGGTATGGGCCTACCCACAAGTGATCAAATTTGCCATGTTTGCCTTTATCTTCATGCGGTGCATCCTATTTTAACACCAGGTCATTAACTTGAAAAACATCCTCCTTTATTCTTTTGTCAAAGGCATTCTTAATCTTCTCCTCGTGTATCTGTACCTTATCATAGGTCTTATCCCTCAGTTCATTCTGTTCAATAATTTGGTTGATTTTCCTTTGCATGGGATTAGGCTCGTCTTGTTGGTCTTGCAACAATTTCATAATTGGGGCTCCTAGGGATGCCGGAAAAATCGCCTCAACTCCGTATACTAATTGAAATGGTGACATACCAATAGCCCTCTTGGTGCTGATCCTGTCTGCCCACAAGGCATATTTCGGCTTCGTATGCCAAGCTCTTTTGTTGTCCTCCAACAGCTTCTTAATAATCCTCACCAGACTCTTGTTAGAGGATTCTGCTAATCCGTTACCCTGTGGGTAGTAAGCAGTGGAATGATTTAAGCCTATGTGATACTTATGGCAAAAATTAATCATCTTTTTGGATTCAAAAGCAGGTGCATTATCAGTCACAATTCTTTTAGGGCAACCAAATCTTGCCAAAATATTGTTTTCCAGGAGATCCATTATCACTTCTTTCGTAGCTCTTCTAGTGGGCATCACTTCAATCCACTTTGTGAAATAATGAGTAGCTGTTAAAATCCACTTATGTTGTCTTGAAGAGTTGGGATTTATTTCTCCAATGAAATCCAACCCCCATTGCTGGAAAGGTGCAACCACCTTCCTTTTACCTTCAAAAATCTGGCACTGATGGCATTTGGTAGTTTCTTTATACACATCTGAAAACAACGAAGGGCAATAAAATCCTTTGAGAATTTTATTTGTAGTTACCTTCCAAGAATGGTGCTCCCCACAATCCCTCTCATGGAACTCTTTAGCTATCTGTTGAGCTTCATTCTCCAGAAGACAGTTCAGTAGTATTCTGCTAGGGTCTTTCCAATAAAGATATTGATCTATAATACAAAATTTAGCAGCCTTCAGTTTCACAGACCTCGCTCTGGTTTTTCTCAATCCTGCAGGAGGCTATAAATTCTGCAATACATAAACGATATCAGCATACCAAGGAGAAACATAAAAGTCAGAACCCACCTGCACTTCTGTGTCCAGCTGGTTTGACTGGCTAGCCAAAAAGTTTAGCTATAGAGAATCACAATGGGAATCCGTCATCATTTTAGCCAATCCTTGCCCTTTGATCAATTTTGTGGGCTTAATTTCTATGTCATATTCCAGAAGTACTGCAATCCATTTAGCTCTTTTCCCCTTCGAATCTGGCTCTGTAAGTATACTCTTCACCACGCTGCTGGGAACATATGCAATGACATGCGAATGGAGAATATAAATTCTGAAATCTTTCAAGGCTTTAACCAAAGCATAAGCTTGTTTTTCCATTATATCGTATTTTAATTCCCCATCTCTTACTATCTTGTTGAAGAATGCTATAGGATGTTCTTCACCTTGGTCATTTTTTTGCAACAAGACTGCTTCCATGGTATGTGCTGAAGCATATGCGAACACCAGAAAGTCTTTCTCAAAATCTGGACTTACCAGCACAGGGGCTTTTGAAATGGCTTGTTTTATATCTTTAAAGGATTTATTGGCTTCTACTGTCCATTTTATTTCATGGTCCTTTCTCAGCATACTAGTAATGTTCATCAAGATTTCAGCAAAACTAGGAAAGAATCTTCTTAAGAAATTTATCTGTCCAATGAAAGAATGTATTTCCTTCTTACTCCGTGGCTATTCCACCTTCAAGATGCCATTCACCCTGTCCGGATCAATCCTGATGCCCTCCTTGGAAATAATATGCCCTAACAGTTTACCTTCTTCTACAACAAAATTTGACTTTCTCGGATTCAAGGAAATGCCATACTTTTGCATTTAATGAAAACCCTTTCCAAATGCCTGATATGATCTTTGTCAAACCTGGAGTACACAATGATATCGTCCATGTAAATCACCACAAACTTGTCCCTTTCATCAGCAAAAGCAATATCCATAGCACGCTGGAAAGTGGCTCCTGCGTTCATCAACCCGAATGGCATCTTTGCATACATGAAGGTACCCCAGGGCGTAGTGAAAGCAGTTTTCTCCCCGTCTTCGGGTAGCACCTTTACCTGGTTGTAACTTGAAAACCCATCCATGGTAGATATCTTTTTTGAGCCCACTACCCTTTGCAGGATCTGGTCCATCTTTGGTAAAGGGTAGTTGTCTTTCAAAGAGACTTTATTCAGATTTCTGAAATCTACACACAGTCTTATCTCTCCATTCTTCTTTCTAACTGGCACCAAATTGGCAACCCATTTTGAAAACCTCAGGGTTACTATTATTTTTGCATCAAATAGCTTTTTAATCTCCTTTTCAATTATAGGCACCAGCTTCGGATTGATTCTTCTGAGTTTCTGCCTAAATGGTTTCTCTCCAGGCTTGATTGGAATTGTGTGCTATATAATGGAAGTGTCGTATTCTTTGATGTCATCGTAACTCCATGCAAATACATCTGTGTATTTCTTCATCAAGTTTACATATTCCTCCTTTTCTTGAGTAGGTAATTTTCTGGAGAACTTCACAAATTTTGGATCATCTTCGGTGCCAATGTTTTTATCCTCCATAGCGTTGTCAGTAGGTTTGACATTGGGGTCTCTGGCAACATCGTTTTGGTCAAACAATGTCTCTAGGGGAATCAGACGTTTGGGAATGTGATTACTTTTCAATTGGACTATGTCCTTCCCCCCCAAAGAGCTCTTCAACTTCTCTGCTCCAGCAGTCTCTTCTTCATCTCCATTAGCATCTAGGACGCTCTCGAAGTTGGCATTTTCTTCATCTATGCAGGTATTCACAAACTCACTTGACAATTCCAAAAATCTTTTGATTTGCATATCATCTTCGAACACCTGCCAGTACTTGGTGTTGTCAGGTATGGAGGGCCTATTCACAATGTCCACTTTGTATTTCCTCTTACCAGGGGTGGGAGCTTCAAAATTTCCAGCAGTTGTTGCCAAGGAATCCGCCACGGTATTCTCATATCTAGGGATCACTTGGACGCTGTGTTCGGTGAAATAATTGCCAAACATATCCCATTCTTCATTTCGGTATGCTCTCATCCTGGGATGCCTAGTTTGGTAGCTGTTGTTCACCTGATTGACCACAAGCTCTAAATCTCCAAAGATTTGGACCCTTTTAGCTCCCAAATCCTTCAAGGCTTGCAAACCTAGCAACAAAGCTTCATATTCCGCTACATTATTAGTACATTCAAAAACCAACTTGTAAGAATAAGCCTTAGTATCTCTAATGGGGGAAATTATGTACACACCTGCACCAGCACCTATTTTAGCGACTGAGCCATCAAAATACATCTTCCACAGTCCTTCGTCTTTCTGTTTCCTTTCCAAAGCTTCCTGTTCACTTGTTTCTTTTTTATCCCTTTTGCATTTACTTGACACAACAATTTTTGAGTTGCAAGGGGGTATATCATTAAAGAAAATAGACGACCCTAAGTCTGTATCAACATCATAAACATGATGAATTTCAGGTTGAGTAGGCTGAGCCTGACTACTAACAACATAAGGCAATCTTTTCTCGCTATACAGTCTCTTGTTTTCATTACGAACAATAATTGTTATATAAGACATATCCATTTGTAGGCTTCCCTTTAGCTTGGAAGTCCAAGACTTGGACAACAAAATACCAAACTCGGGAGGAATATCGGCCACGGCAACATCCATGACCACAGTTTTAGATGGCAACTTGTTTAAGGATACTACCATGTCTTTTATCAGACCTAGATATTTGACTCTTTTGGAACCAAAAGAATACAGATCTTTATAAGGCCTGGTAATCTCAAGGCCCAGACTTTCCACCACCCCCTTTAGCATCAAATTGTGTGAAGCATCCGAATCTAACATAGCATTGTGCGATACCATGTCATGTACATTTAAACTCATGTAGAAGGGTGGTACTTCCTCGTCGTCACTATCCACATTATCAATTTTGGATCCCAAGATAATAGTAGGATTGTCTTTTGTCAGTTCTTAAGATATTTGGGTGAGCCTCTCCTTGATTTCTAATCATCTTTGTTATAGTGCTTCTGTACTCCTGATTTCTTAACAATTCATTAAAAGGAATTGAAATCTTTCACTTGGCAAGCTCACTTTGCAAATTAAACATGGAGGAAAATTTATCCAGCTCCACAGGTGCTGTTTGTTTGGGCTCCTTTACTTTCTCAGTCCCGTTTCCAACTTCTTTATCTACTATAGGCTCTTTCTGTTTTTCATTTCTTTTTTCGGTGTTGGTCTGACTCTTGGAAGGCTGATTTGGATTTAACCCTACTTTATTCACAACGACATCTCTACCCCTCAATTTGATTTTTCTAACATCATCTATGGCGTGCATATACCCCTTATGGTATTGTTCCAACTCCCCCTTTAAATTATTGTCATCCTCTGGTGCAAACATGTTGTGTTCTTCTTCAGCCAAGTAGATTTCAGAATCCAGGTCACCAAAATGATGAATATGGTCTTTTACAGCTTGTGTACCATCATCATCATCTACATAGTTTTCAGGGAAGGGTGGTCTTATTGGCTGTTCTTCTTGGTTCCTTGGATTCCTCAAGTCTCTTTGTCTATTCTGTGGGGGTGGGGGAGGAATAGCCCTTCTGAAGTTGGGGTTTCTGATCTGTGGTTCATTCTGTTCCCAGTTTGCTGGCCTAGCTTCTACAGTCAACCGGTCCATTAATTTTTCCATTGTTTTGAGCAACATTTCGAATTTTACATCACTGGACGAAGAAGCAAAAAGGGTGGGGTGTATTTCTTCTCTACCTTTCCTCCTGTTAACCTCTGCTCTTTGTTTTATCTTCCCACATGCCATCATATTGGCCTCTACTTCTAGGGCATCTGTGAACATGGCAGGGAAGGTAGCTGATTTCCTTTCTCTCAATAATAAGGCAAAATCATTGTTGAAAGCCTCAGCATAATGGAGTATAGTAGCACCAAGTGAAGGTTTGATATCATTTGGTATTGAATTGTAAACCCTCATGAACCTACTGGAGAACTCATGGACTGACTCAAAAACCCCCTTCTTGAGGTTATTGTATTGGGACAGGACTTGTAATGGACTTTGCTTATCATCCCACCTTTCTAGAAACATCGTTTGAAAGCCTGCAAAGCTTGGGATAGACCTAGCAGGTAAATCCTTGTACCATTTCTTGGCCTCCCCAGACAAACTTTGTGCAAATAGCCTCATCTTAACATCTTCATGATCTACTTCCTCTAGATCTATGAAATCATCAAACTTACCTACATGGTATTTTGCAGAGACATTCCCCTCCCCATCATATAGTGAAATTCTTTGGGCATAGTTTAAGGGAAGGTAGGGCCAATGGGGCAAACATGGCGGCTTCCATTGGTATAGGTTGATTAGGAGCAAGTGGGGGATTGGGAAACTGGATGCTCTATAAAACAGGGACTGCTTTTTTAGCTTTCGCTGAGGTCTCAATGTTTTGCTACAAAGAGTCAAGAAGATAGGATTCCAATCTACTAGGGCTAATCTCAACTTTCTTTAGGTCAGACTTAGACTTTGACTTGGTCAGTGATCTTTCAACACTATTTCTCCATTCAGATTCTGCTATATTATGCAAATCTTGAGACGATGATGTATCAAATAGAGAAATATTCACATTTTCTTTATTTCTATTCCTACGTATTCTTTCTGGATTTCCACACTTTGCAAAACTTCAGTATTAGGATTACCTCTTGTATGTATCCTCTTGAAAGCCAGGATGTCTCACGTAATATTGCTTGAACGAATGTGGAGTCGCCAGGGCAATGTACAACCTTCTTGTGAATGCAGAAACTTCTGTTTTCCTGCAGAAATCCCTTATTTGAAAATTAGGAAGGTAGCTAAGCATAAAGGACACAAGACTTCTACAGAATGTCAAATCCTATGGAACCAAAGACGTTAGATCCCGAGCAGGATCCCACACATCCAAGAAATAATGAAAGTAGTCTCTTGGAACTGCAGAGGCCTGGGAGGATCAATCAAGGTGGAAGCCTTGAAAAACTTATTAAAGTCGGAGAAGCCAGACATTCTGCTCATCCAAGAGACTAAGATGCATAAAGAAGAGGTTATGAACCCGTCATCTTTCTTTTGGGAAAACAGTGTTGGAAAGGCCATTAGCTCCGAAGGAGCTTCAGGTGGAATTGCAACTTTTTGCAAATCGGATAAATACATTATTAGATCAACAAAAGAAAACGCTCATTGGAATGTTGCAATTTCACCTGAAGCTCCTCTGAAGCTAATGGCCTTTCCAACACTGTTTTTCCGAAAGAGAGATGACCGGTTCACAACCTCTTCTTTTGGCATCTTAGTCTCTTGGATGAGCAGAATGTCTGGCTTCTCCGATTTTAATAAGTTTTTCAAGGCTTCCACCTTGATTGATCCTCCCAGGCCTCTGCAGTTCCAAGAGACTACTTTCATTATTTCTTGGATGTGTGGGATCCTGCTCGGGATCTGAAGTCTTTGGTTCCATAGGATTTGACATTCTGTAGAAGTCTTGTGTCCTCTATGCTTAGCTGCCTTCCTAATTCTAGTTCTCTCTCTGCCTCTTGCTCTCTTTGTTGTCTTTGGGATTTTCTTCCCTGCGTGGCTTGAGATGGTCTAATGAGCGTTTTCTTTAGTTGATCTAATATTGTATTTATCTGATTTGAGAAAGTTGCAATTCCACCTGAAGCTCCTTTGGAGCTAATGGCCTTTCCAACACTGTTTTTCCAAAAGAGAGATGACCGGTTCATAACCTCTTCTTTTGGCATCTTAGTCTCTTGGATGAGCAGAATGTCTGGCTTCTCCGATTTTAATAAGTTTTTCAAGGCTTCCACCTCGATTGATCCTCCCAGGCCTCTGTAGTTCCAAGAGACTACTTTCATTATTTCTTGGATGTGTGGGATCTTGCTCGGGATCTGAAGTCTTTGGTTCCATAGAATTTGACATTCTGTAGAAGTCTTGTGTCCTCTATGCTTAGCTGCCTTCCTAATTCCAGTTCTCTTTGCCTCTTGCTCTCTTTGTTTTCTTTGGGCTTTTCTTCCCCGCATGGCTTGAGATTTGTTGTTTTTTGGGTTTCTTGAGATGACGATTGACCTGGAGATGTAGATTTTGGATTAATTCTGCTATGCTTTACCATTTATGCCCAAGTTTCCCCAGGGGAGGGGAATCCTTCAAGTGCTTTTTCATTGTTCTCTTCCTCTGTTGCTAGCATATCCGCCTAGGTTTCTTCAAGGGAGGCCGATCTATTGGGTGCTTTTCCCAGTGTTCTCTTCAACAGATGCAGGGGAGAGAGAAGTTGTGGATGCTTCTATTCTGTCTTCCTTGGTCTGATTTACCAGATCTGGAATTTCTCCTTCTTCAATCTCGAGAGAGTCAAATTGGTTGTTGGTAGAAGTTCCCTTGCTCTTAGCAGGTTGTTCTTGGGCATTTTTTGGCCCTTTTCCTGTGTTGTTAGTTGAGGTAGGGTTTGATTTTTTCCCTCTTTTAGATTGTTTCCACCCCTCTTAATGGTTTTTCTCAGCTTCCTCTTGGGTAGATTTTGGGCAATTATTAACGAAATGTCCATATTCATGGCATTTCCTGCATTTAAAGGGTAATTGTTTGTAATCTACCTTTTGATAGGATTCCCATTCGTCCATGAATAAGTTGACTCCTTTCGGTAATCCTTTCTCTAGGTTTACTTCCACGTAGATCCTGGCATAGGAAAAAAGAGGACCTTTTGGTTCAGCTTTGTTAATGTATTTGCCTAGAGAGTTCCTGATGGTCTGTAGGACTTTGTCGTTCCAGCAGTGGAGAGGCAAGTGAGGAGGCCTAACCCAGACTGGCACTGCAGAGGGGACATCCTTTTCTGGATCGAAGGAGAGATTCCAACGGTTTAGATATAAGCCTCTAGGTCCCATGAAGTAAGGGCTAGTTCAAAATATGAGGTCTTTATCTTCCTTGTTTTCGAATAAGAATGTATAGAAGCCTTAGCCACAGAAGCAATGTTGCAAACCCCCTGTTATGAGAGGCATCTTGTTTTTAGAGATCTAGACCTCCATAGATTTTGGCGATGGCTAGATCCCTGAGAATTGACTGATGAGACCTCGATCGCTCAGAGCAAGAGCTTTCATTCATGAAGCTGTCGACTTGATTTGGACTTTAGGCACTGCTGCTCGATTAAGAAAAGAGGAGGAAGGAGGTAAATCAACAGGGATAGTCGGGGTGTTCGGAACTAAAACCTGGAAACCAAGATCCAAGCTTCGGCGAGGCTCCTCCTTCAGAGGATCCGGAGAAAGGGAGGCCATGCACCTAGGCAAAGATCTCCCTCAAATCAAACTCCTCTGTCTACCAAGAGCCAGGATACCAACAAAACAAGATCATGAAAGCGATTGGCTTCAAGACAAAGCTGGATCACTTGGCATGCAAACCAAAGCGATCGGCTTCCCCCAACCGAAGCAGATGCAGGGCAGATTAGAGCAATCACGATCTTAGATCGGGGCAGAGCAGTCACGATCTTAGCTTAGATCGGAGCAAGGCCGTAGGTGCATTCACGATCTTAGCTTAGATCGAAGCAATGCCGAAGGTGCAGTCACGGTCCCCTCCCATTATTAATTATTAATATTAATATATATTAATATTGATATTTAATGTTTATATGTATTTATATATCTTATTATGTTATATATATATTTTTATATAACACTCTAATGTCTAACCCTCAACCCTATGTCTTAAGGCTATGGCTCTCTGCGTTGGGCGATTTCATTCCTGTAGGCTGCTAGCGACAAGTGACTCAATTCTAATTTGCGAAATGGAGAATACTTCCCTTGACGGGCTGACGACGTTAGGCCTGGAGCCACCAGAGCTTGTGACGGGCCATCGTGAGTCTCGCTGGCCGACAACTTCATGAGTTTTCCCTAACCGATCGATAATGATTTTATTTCCTTATATATAATTGATTACTTTCTCTTGATCGATCGACAATGGTTTTATGTAATTGTATATTTTTCATTACTTCCCTCTAACCAATCGACGATGGTTATATTTCAGTGTATATTATTTATTATATTTTAAAATTTAATTTTAATGACGGGGATTGTATTGTTGTTCTCCTATATAAATGCGCGTTTATAAACCTTAAAATTTCATTTTAATATATATATATGTATGTATGTATGTTTTTTTATAAACTTTAAAATTTCATTGTAATATATATAAATAAAATTTCATTTTAGAATATATATATATATATATGTGTGTGTGTGTGTGTATTCAAAAATGCATATTGACGAACCTCAATCAAACCCAATGTTATCGGAACCGGAATGGAATCGGCAAAACTGGCCGGTCTGACCGGTTTATAGGGTTGTCCAGTCCGGTCAGTAAAACAATTTCCTCATACTGGATTTTTTTCCAAAGCGAGGACGGAATCGGTCGGTCCGTACTCTGTCGTACGGCCGCGAACTGGGGACTCACGAAACTCGAATTTTTTTTGTTATTCATTAGTACTATGGTTTATTTTTGGATTGTAGGGGCCATTTAGAGCCTCTTTGTTGATGTACTTTGGTTTAGAACCTCAGAGATGTATTGCACTAGGTGCTATTTTGGATATTTGCACGCATATTTTCTCTATATATGAGAAACTTTGCATATTTGTGTATTAATGGTTTGGATTCATATGCATGGATATGAATATATATGTTTTTTACAAAATATGAATATTTTATGTATTTTTTAGTCCGCCGGTTTTTAACCCGGTTTTTTGCCGGTTCCGATCCGATTTCTAGTCTGGTTCACATTTTGGGCTTCGTCGGTTCGATGACTGGTCCGGTTCCGATAACATTGATCGAACCTCATGGAAACATTCGAATTAGAATCGAATTTTATTGCTGTCAAACTTGAATTCGAACTCGAACCATGTGACATAGCTCCTATATAAAGAGAGCTACTACCTTATTTGTACTCATGGTTGGATTTTGAGAGCTCTCTGTCTTTGGGAGCCTAATTGTCATATCTTTATGGAGCATTGTTGAAGTATACAGGTTTTTTTCTCTTGAGTTTTCCATGATGGCTGGATATTGGATTAACATTTATCTATTGGCATTGAGAGATATTTAACCTAGTTTACTAAGAAAGTAAATTTGCTTAGGTGGATTAAATAGGGAATTATTTCCTTGTTTATTTTATATTTTGGCCTCGTGGCTTGTCTTGGAATTTGGCTATCTTAGGATGGGTTACAAATCAAGGCTGCATAGGCTAGGGTATAGACTAGGGTTATAGATTGAAGGGGTGTGTTAAGGCTGTTGCTGCCTAATTCGCACCTCGGGTCACATTGAAGAAATCTTCAAGCCATTGGGTGTGACTTTGGGGGCAAGCCATAGTCAAGTATTGTTGCTTGATCTTGACGACTCCATAGCGAAGCCAAGGGGTGTCGTCCCTAATAAAAGAAAATCTAAGTTTGTTAATCTATGAAAGAAACGAAAGCAATATGAAATAAAGATCATTCACAACATATAACATAAATCATCATTTTTGCATTAACTTAGAGCAAGATAATAATTAAATAAAAGACCTGTGCCCAAAAGTAAATACAATATGGCAAAATGAGTTATATATATATGTATGTATGTATGCATGTGTTTTTATAAACTTTAAAATTTCATTGTAATATATATAAATAAAATTTCATTTTAGAATATATATATATATATATGTGTGTGTGTGTGTGTGTGTATTAAAAAAAGCATATTGACGAACGTCAATCGAACCTCATGGATAAATTTGAACTATAATCGAATTTCATTGCTGTCAAATTCGAATTCGAACTCAAACAATGTGACATAGCTCCTATATAAAGAGAGCTACTTCCTTATTTGTACTCATGGTTGGATTTTGAGAGCTCTCCTTTGGGAGCCTAATTGTCATATCTTTATGGAGCATTTTTGAAGCATAAAGGTTTTTTTCTCTTGAGTTTTTCTTGATGGCTGGATATTGGATTAACATTTATCTATTAGCATTGTGAGATCTTTAACCTAGTTTACTAAGAAAGTAAATTTGCTTAAGTGGATTAAATAGGGAATTATTTCCTTGTTTATTTTATATTTTGTCCTTGTGGCTTGTCTTGGAATTTGGCTATCTTAGGATGGGTTACAAATCATGGTTGCATAGGCTAGGGTATAGACTAGGGTTACAGATTGAAGGTGTGTGTTAAGGCTATTGTTGCCTAATTCACACCTTCAGTCACATGGAAGAAATCTTCAAGCCACTGGGTGTGACTTTGGGGGCAAGCCAAAGTCAAGTACTGTCACTTGATCTTGACTCCTCCGTAGCGAAGCCAAGGGGGGTGGTCCCTAATAAAAGAAAATCTAAGGTTGTTAATCTATGAAAGAAATGAAAGCAATATGACATAAAGATCATTCACAACATATAACGTAAATCATCATTTTTGCATCAACTTAGAGCAAGATAATAATCAAATAAAAGATCAGTGCCCAAAAGTAAATACAATATTGCAAAATGAGTAAGCTTGTAGAGTGCGAGATAATGCTTTGTCGGGAAAGTATTGTAGTTGTCTCACTGGTAAATTTTATCATTATTAGTGAGTATTAAGGAGTGGGTTTATTATGGGTTTGGCCCACCAAAAATCACTTTCTTGAACTGAGTGCAAAAGCAACTTTACCAAGTTTCCAACGAGGAAAGAGAGAATCTCACTAATACCCCCTAATTCTATGGTATTCACTCTCTACAACCTCCTGAGTTCTCAAAAGTAAGTTTTATGCAGATTGTCCTATTAGACTAGTCACTCTAACCCCTTTTTGATACGACCAACTGATTGGACAAGTCGTAGAGGTTGAGAGCATACGAGTAGAAGAGCCTTGATTCGTTTTAAGAATTAGCCAAATGTGAAGTTGATTAACTAAACTAAAGATCGAGAATCTCTTTTCCCATAATTGAGCAAGCTCTTTCAGTACTTCAGGAATACACAGTCTGATTTGTTACCTTATTGAAAAGTGAAATGAAACGAAGTAAAATTAAGCTACTTGCAAAAAAGAAAATGTTAACTGATTATTATCTACAGATCTCTTTTCCAAACACTACTTTCTCGGGCAAGCCCTTTCAACAAGTGTTGTACTTCGGGAAAGCATACAGGTTAGTATTTATTGCAAACAAAACAAATTATAAAAAATGAAACCAGCTAAACTAACTAAAGAAGCAAAAACAACTAATCTAATAATCACACGACGAAAAAGAGACGACACGGATTCCCCCTTGGGGGATGGAGAGTGGGCGCTGGGTAGCCCACTTGCTTCTTTTCTTTTTGTTTGTTTGTTAGAAATGCTTGTCACTTGGGGCTAGTGCATTTCAACCATTGGCTAAGAAACCACAACCCAAGGGCATCTAAGTCGTAAAAATCACCTGGGGATCGCACTCGGTCTGGACCACACCAACCCTTTACATGGCTGATTTTTGGGTGTCTCCTCCCAAGTAACTCACCCCTAAGGGGATTGAACTCGGGTCGCCTTGCTAGCGACACCCACACTTTAACTGAATGAGCTTGCGAGAATTGACATCCACTTGCCTCTATTATAATTTGTTACAATTTATTTTTTGGGAATGCTTGTGATCCTTTGAAGAATAGGATCACGAAGCTTACAAGTTTCCAGAGAAGATTTTATAGAAATGGAAAGAAGAGGGAAGGTATGAGGTTATTGGTTATCCAAATCTTCAAAATTTGGGTAGCACGCTTCTTTGCCTATCCTTCAAAAGCCAAGAACCCACAAACAAGATTTAGTTAAAAAATGTCCCCAAACACTTTAAGAGTGTTATAGGGAAATATTACAAAATTACAAAAAAATCCTAGTTAAAAAAGACCAATCGAATGCAAAAAGTAACTAAGGTAAGCTAGAAAGCTTACCTTCTTAGGATCTTTGTTTACCTCTCTTTAAAGCAAATACAAAGCATTGATATGCTAGGTATGAACTTAGATGCTAAAACTTCTTTTATTCAAGCTCTTTAGATCTACAAGTAACTTCGCAAAGAAGACGAAGTATGTACTTATAGTAGATATAGATTTAAAATAAAACTTTAAAATATGCTATCATCTAATATTTGAGATGTAGATCTACTTATATTTTAACTCTTCAAATATAGATTTAGAGTAACAAAGAACTAGTGACCGAGAAAAAGATTAGAAATTGGTATCAAAAACTTAAAACCACGGTTAGACAAGAAATAATGGGAACATGGAATCGTCCTCCAAATCTACATGAGGAAAAGTAGAGCTAACACGCTCATCCAATCCTCCAACTTAGGCAACCTACAAGACACCTCACAAAAACTTGCAAAAGGGGATTAAATGCCGATGTTAACAAATAAAAGAGAACTCAAAGAATATGCATTCAAGCAAGAAAATCATATAATTCCAAGTGTTCTTCTATCAATAACAATAAGAAGCAAACATACAAGTATTACTCCTTACCCTAATGGAATACAATTCCCTTCAAAGGCTAGTAATCCCAAACATAAACAAGCTTGTGAAAATGCACATATTACCTCAATAGTTCATAGAGCATTATGTATCCAATCCACCAATGATCACACTAGAATAGCCTCCAAAGCCTTTTTATTAATGCCAAAACTTAGAAGTATCACAACAATGCAAGCAGATGTTCCACCTTCTGATGCAAATGAGGCAGAAATGCCTTGCTTAAATAGAAAATACCAAGCCCAGGGGGGGCACATTAGCAATTGGATAGGACTGGGGTGCATGAGGGAGTTGAGAGATAGTTCTTCCTTGATTAGGGGGATTGTTCAGTAGTTGCAGTCAATAGGAATGTGTCACGTCTCAAAAGGTAGGTGCATCCTCTCATTGGGATTGCCAACACCCATTCACAAAATGCCAAACAAGAGATGCACCCTCCTTTAGATGAGATGCGCCCACTTTGATAGAGATAACTCGCCCTCAACTTGATTTGATGCCAATTGACTTGGATTTGATGTGCAGTTAACTCGTTTTGACACTTAGTTAAGTTGCCACCACTCCAGACATGTTTCCAGTTATTTAGGAAATTGATTTTTTGTCTTTTTGGCCAATTAAAATGTCTTTTTTGGCCTTTTCGAGAGAAAATTATTTTTGATGAGAAATAACTTATATTTTTCTCTAGGGGTTTAGTGGGTGCTCTGAGTTAGAAAACGAAAACCCCCATAGCAAATTTCACCTCCTAACCACTTTTTTATGACTTTTTACATTTTCATAATTAAAACATTAAAAAATGACTTGTCTTACGGTAAATTGTTTTATTTGCGAAAAATAAAAAAAACCTACAGGGGATAAGGCACTCTAAAATAATGCCTAGCATGGTAATATACATTGACCCTTAGACTTTAATAACCTCCTAAGGCCTAACCACCAAGATAACCCCCCAACTTTAGAGGTTGAGTGAAAAACTCGAAAATCCTAAGTCGTTTGTCCAACAACCTATAATTAACGAGGAAAAAACACTATGGGCTAGTTGGATTGATGTCTAAGTCCTAGGAAAGCCAAGTCTGTTACATTATTTCATCATACTACGCCATTTTATTACAACTCCCCTCAGGGGCTATGAACATGTTGAAAAATAAAAAAGGCCATGGAAGGCCTGAATGGACTCATGAACTCTAGATATGAACAAGTAACTTGTTCATCACTGGCAGTGCACTTGTAAGTCCAATTGAGTGCAACATAGTTGGTATTAAGGGCCACCCTTCTTTGGTAAAGTTTGGATGAAGCTTCAAGAGTTTTGTTGTAGGAATTTGTCTTGCTTTGCAGAGCTTCCAATCAAACACTTTTAAACTAGGACCAAGGGGTATCATCCCGAAACTCCATGTCCCCTGGGGATTGGCACTAGTTTTTCATAATCCTATCATCACCTATATTAGAAAGAAGACCTCAAGTTTTTCTAGGGCTAACACATCAAATCACCTTGTGCCTCAATTGCCATAGCCTAGAATTTCTATCCTAGGAAAGCCCCCTTCGAATTGGAGAAGAGCCAGCTAGAAGTGTAGAGAGTTGGTTATCGAGGTGATAGTTGGTAACACCTTTAGGTTATAGTTGGGTTAGCCGGCACAGGAAGATCTACATCTCGACAAATTCTCAGTCCCATCAGGCACCTCCTTCACCAAAAACGTCACCTTTAGTTGAGGAGAGGGTTTTGTGCTGCCGGGCGGTAACACCGAGAAGGAAGCAATATTACTTCACCAGCTCAGCTTTATCTGCATGTGTCTTATCTCTGGAGCATCTTCAGCTTGATTATCAGTGGTAAGTGTTTTCCTTCTTCCTACAATTCTCTGCCCTAGTTCAACTATAATTTAGGGCCATTAGCATGACACCTCGCATGCACATTTTAATTTAGTATTATTGTAAATCCTGAGGCTACAAGCAATCCCTAGAATAGAAAACAATAGAATATCAGTATTTGGGATATTACAGTGGTATCAGAGCATGATCCTTGCCAGCTGTGGGCACATAACAATTGAATAAAAGTGCATGTTGATGCATGCTTGTACATGCTAAAGCATGTCAGTGATGTGTATGTCAAAACAAAGGTTTTTCTTTTCCAGCTTGTGAGAACATGAAGACAATGAAAAGGATCTTGACTGGAAATTTGCAGAGGTTAGCAACACTTCAACATTTGCATCGATATCAGGAGTATCTAGCCTTGGGTGATGATGTATGTGCAGCATTGTCCTTTCAAGATTATTACACCATCAAGTTCGGGAGGCAGCCCAAGGATTGGGATGAGGATCTCCTTAAAGGCATAGCTGGGGGAGTGAAGAAAGATGAACATGAAGTAAAGGTTGTTGAGCTTGATTGGGAGTTAATAGTACATGATGAGGATGTGCATGTGGAGATAACATTAGAGCCATCCTGTGAGTCTAGCTACACGAGCACATTCGCGATTGTGGACAAGCCGTGTGATGAGTTGGAGTTGGTACACTCTTTGTCACCTACAACAGGAGTCTAGACAGTTATGACAAGCCAAGTACACGAGGTTTCGCCAGTGCAACCATCTGCCCTAGTCTCTTTCAGGATAGACCATCCAGGTTTATCAACAACATTAATTGTATTCGTCCATTTCCATCGATTCAATATCCACTGGAAGATTATTTGCAAATTCCGGTGTGCAGCTGGGGTTTAGCTGGAAAACCCCAAGGTATTCACTGCGTTTCTGGATTTTGGTTTATCTTCTGTATATTGGTATCACCTTCATTGACAGGGTCACTCCACTGCATTGGGTGATCATCAGCTTCCGATTTGCTCATCCAGAGCATTTATCAGCAGATTCGAGAGGTTGGGGGCGTGAGCACCAGATTGGTAAACCATTTCACTAGGGCTCTTGGAGAGGTCAGAATCTCTGCATACTCCGGCTATGTTGCACAAGTTTTCGGAACGCGGGAACGTGGGTATGAGAATCAGATACGTTTAGAAGTTTCCCCTATATTTGCAGGAAACGACAGGTTGGGAACGTCAATAATATATTAAAAAAATATAAGAATAAAATAATTAAAATACTTGAGAAGAGAAGAAACATAGAGAAGAAACATAGAGAAGAAAAGAAACGTTAACACAAATCGGATGACTTAACTTATCCCTTGTATTACGGTTGTAACTAGAGCCTCTTAGCAGATGGAAATGGCAATAAAATCAAGATTACCATCCACGCCATTGATTATATAAGGTAGTCCCTCTCTAAAGTGGGGACTTTTAGAAGTTATAGCCCCTATATTTGTGGCTATATGTATAGAGTAAGTTTTTAGTTTTGTGGCAACTATGATTAAAATCAGTGTTACAAACATCGCCGATATATCGGCAACATCGCGATCTCAACTTACTGGTGATATATCGGCAATATATCGACCCAATAGTGTCTTGGATTTTTGGCAAAATTTTCCTGATTTTATCGCGATATTTGCCAATTTTTTCTAATATATCGCGATATTTACTGATTTTATGGCGATATTTGCCAATTTTTTCGAATATATAGTAATTTTTTGAATTTTTGTTTTTTTTAATATTTTTTATTTTTTATTTTGCCGATATATTGTCAATGTTTGCTGACATCTTCGCCGATAAATCCGATAATTTCTTTTTGGACCCTCAATGATATATTCGCCGACATGATACTTGTAACATTGATTAAAATGTATTAGAATATTATATTTTTACAAAACATTCTATGCCAGGGTATTTGCAAAGGTATATAAATATTCAAATTTAAATTATTATAAAATAAAAATCAAGATATTTTTTATTTAAATGTAATATATGAATTTAGTTTTAAAGTAAGATTTAAAACCATTTCCAATTAGTTAAAAGTTTACTTTTTATTCATAAAGTAAATAGTAAAATAAATAAATTTTTTTTCTTTGATTTAATAATATATTAAAGTCAAAATAAATTTACATTTATTATTGATTAGCGATAACTGCAATTCAGGGTAGGGATGAGTGAATACTCAATTACGAGCGGCAGATAGAGATCAATGCACCAACTCAACAAGTTAACACAAAAATTACTTTTATTGCAACTTAGTTTTCTATTGAATTTTTTTTGAGTCAACCATGTATATGTACGGTCGCAAGGAAATAGGAAAGTTGTTAACAACCAACATGGCGATCATGAATGCGTGGAAGTTCCCAGTGAAGGAAACACGCAAAAGAAGTCCCCAAGTTCCTGATTTTAGAGGGTAAAAGTTCCCAATAAGTTCCCAACCATCTGGAACGGTTCCCGTTGGATTGGGAAAGTTCCCTACAAGTTCCAAAGTTCCCTGGAATGTCGGAACTTCGGGAACGAGTTTCCTAAAAGCTGGGAGCAGTTCCCGTGCTACATAGTGCTCGGGTCATTCTCTCCGGCACGGGAAGGTCTACATCCCGACAAATTCTCAGTCCCATCAGGCACCTCCTTCACCAAAAACCTCACCTTTAGTTGAGGAGAGGGTTTCGTGCTGCCGGGCGGTAACACCGGGAAGGAAGCAATATTACTTCACCAGCTCAGCTTTATCTGCATGCGTCTTATCTATGGAGCATCTTCAGCTTGATTATCAGTGGTAAGTGTTTGCCTTCTTCCTACAAATCTCTGCCCTAGTTCAGCTATAATTTAGGGCCATTAGCACGGCACCTTGCATGCACATTTTAATTCAGTATTATTGTAAATCCTGAGGCTACAAGCAAGCCCTAGAATAGAAAACAGTAGAATTTCAGTATTTGGGATATTACAACTAACTACTCACTGTGGAACAAACTTTGTCGTGACTCATAACCATATCTCATTTGCATGCTGGGCAAGGCTCAAATTCGCCATGCTTTCATAATGGGTAACCTCTTTGATTTTACCAAGAAAACCAAGCTTAGACCTCATCCAAGTTTAAGATGCAGATTGGTATTGGAGTTCTGGTTTGGCATTCTTGCCCACAGTCGATACAAAAGAAAGAAAAACAGTCCTGGGAAGATCAGGACGTACGCTGAAATGAATCATTGCTGGCAGTCTGATCTTTGAAAGGAGGTTATGTCCCTAAATCAGTATAATAGCTGACAGTTGACCTAAATATGGTTGAGCAAACAGTTATGTGGATGCTGAGACAGCATGCAGCAGATTAGAACCTTTGCAACACAGATTAGTGGCCTACAGGATGGCGTTAAAGCGGATCATTATGAACAGTTTCATTCATATCAGTTGATAGATCAGCATGTTTTCCGTTACTTAGAATATTTCCTTTATTTCTGACAATAAATGTGCAATCAGCAAATGGAAGACAGATGCTACATGAAATTATTGCTTTTCTTCTACAGGATGAGTGCATCAAATTGTTGTGATAGATCTAAGAGGAAGTCAAACAAATAAAGACTCCCACAGTGTCTCGGCCGAGTCTGTACTGGTGCTCCAGAACCGGTTTAAGGGCTGAGTTGAAGCGACCAAGGGTCAACTCGGTCAACTTGGCTGAGCCCGATTCCGAGTTGTCCGAGTATGAGACCATTTGCACAAAGTGCTGCAATTCATAAGTGAAGGTCCAAACACACCACTGTAGAGAAAAACAAACAAACCCACACCGAGTGAAGGTGCAGCACATTGCAATCTCTGTTGAGTGACAACACCGGGTACATGACAATAAGATAATTTTTGTTTATGAATTTTTGTATTACTTACCTATTTCTAGTTTCTTAAGAAATAACTCTAGCATGAATATTAAACATAAAACAAATATTTCCTTGTTAACTATCACACGGATGCAAGTTAAAACATTGTTTTGATTCTATATGAGTTTCTTTCATCTTTATAGTATTTGTTACCTTAAGTCTCATGGTTTCCCTATTTTGCAAAAGTAATCTTTTATCTGATAAATCTTCAAATCAAGATGAGCCTATGAAAAATCCCATTATGGAAAGCTAGGGGCATCGGTTTATTTTCATGTATTGAAGTAGTCTGTGCACTCTAGTTTATGGGCTGGTTATTTTGATATTTTACTATATTTTTGGTGTCTGATTATTTTTTTTCGTATCATTGGTTAAACATGGATGAGGAATGTAAAGCAATATAAAAAATTGATTGTCATTTTGTTCTTTTTGTGCATTTAAAGGTCATAATGGCTTTTCTGTTTAGGTATTTTCAATGTTCTTATGTGGTCTTTCTTTGAGAATATGTAGCCTTTATGTAATTTATGGACCTTTGAACCCCCTTCTTTTAGCTGCACAGGAAAATTGCCTATTTCTGATTTCTGTATTGTAAGGCTGCGTTTTGTTTCTTTCTAGGTGATGTTTGTCTCATTGCTTGAAGAGATTTTGGATTGCTTTTTGGATATGCTAATTGTGTCCTGTTTGAATTGGTCACTAACATATCAGTTTTTGTGTGTTCAAACCATTATGTTCAGCCATCTGATTCCCAGGGGGAGGATAACCAGCTCAGCTTGGCAGATCTAGAAACTGTAAGAGTAATTGGGAAAGGAAGTGGAGGAATTGTTCAACTAGTACGGCATAAATGGACAAATCGAGTTTTTGCTTTAAAGGTAGGAAATTTTTGTGTTATGATTTCTTATCTGATTCAGGTTTTACATTTTGTCTGATGAATGTTAGACAGTAGCACATCTTATGTTTAAGTATTGGATTTGATATTATTAGATTTCCATAGATGTGTAAGATATGGGATGCAAATGTAGCAGATATGCTACTTAGGCTCATTTTAAGAATTAAAATTAATAAATATTTTGTTTTACTAATCTTAATCTTGACCATTGTTGGAAAATTTTTGGCACTAAATAAGTTATTATTGGAGGTCCTTAATTTGTATACCTTCTTCTATCATTTTGTATTGAAGGTTGCATGCTCACACTGAATGTTTTATCAGATATCTATTTCATTGTCAATTTATATCAGAGCTATATTCCATTGTCATATCAACATCTTTAGTTAGGTAGTGGATTATTATTATTATTATTTCTTTATTGGTGTAATAAACATCCCGGGGAAACCTCTCAGGCACTTCCTCTCATTTTGACGATGGTACTTAGGGTAAACTAAATTCTTTAGGACACAAGGCTAGGTCACACATGTTAATTTTTGAGCAAATATGATGACCTTTCAACTTTAAAACTTTATGTGCAGAAATACTGAACACTTGAATCAATGAACCATTCAATCACATGAAACATTCAACCACAAGACAAGATGTACCTTGGGGAAAACCCTAAAAACAATGAGGAGGAAAAACCCCAACAATTCTTTAGAGTATAATTATAATAGATTGCAGAGAATGTCTTTTACACGAGCAGATTGCTTTCGGCACATTGGGTGCTAGATAAGAGAGAATACTGAGCAATAGACAATTAATATCAACTGTATCAACTTGCCATGTGCCCAACACATTAATAACAAGCTAAAATCACTGCCATGCAAACTATAGTGAATGGTTGCATGAGAATAGTGCACCACATACATCAAAACTGTGAATTGCCTTCATGGATACTGATCCTATACATTGGATTCTTCTATCATGCATAACATATGCGCCATGTCTTTCATCTTTGACATTAACTGAAGCTCAACTTATTCCAGAGTGAACTCGCCATCTAACTGAAAACACGATCACTTTGTTAGGATGCTAACTTAAGTGTCGTAATGCATTAACTCAAGTGTCGTCATGCAAACACTTTATTAACTGAAGTGTCATTTTTTGATTAATTTAAGTGTTGTCTTTTAGTTTAATGAAAGTGTAATCAATGCAAAACACTTTAGTTAAGTAATCTTTCTTTATTGACACAGTTAACAATTTTTTTTTTTGAACCGGCGACCTTATGCAAGGAGTGCCTTAATAGTACACCCATTCGCTGTCTATTCTACACCCCATGGGCCTTAGTTAACTATTATTCGCTGAAATCACGCTGTTTGATTTGCTTGTAGTGACCACATTGTGGCTTTAATTGAAGCTCAACAATTCGAGTTCATTTTGTCATCTCATGTGCAATTCAAATTCTCTTTTTCTCTATGCTTATCTTTTTATCTTTTATCTTTACTGCATGGTCAATATGTGTTAATTTTATTTATCTATTATATCAGATTATACTCTGAAGATTTGTCAAATGTTGTGATCATATTATATTACTTCGAACCAAATGATCATATGCTAAAGTAATTCACTTTAGAGGTAGTTAATCTCTAAAGGAGACTTAATAGCAATTGGTGACCATGGTTAACAATACATCACACAACATTAATGCTTCAACATGCAAAGCATTCACCTCTATAACTGGAGGTCCACCCCATGGGTACCTACTATAACTAGAGGCCCACATGAGAATCAACTACCTCCATAACTAGAGGTCCACCCCATGGGTACCTACTATAACTGGAGGTCTTCATGAGAATCATGACTTGATACATACAAGTCTTGGGCCTTGTCCAACAAGACCTTACAACATCATCACTTTGATAAATCAAAGCATTCACCTCAACACATGAGGAATACCCTTTTATAACTGAAGGCTCATTCATTTTTGAGTTGAATTTTAGAATCTACTCCAAGTTACCAAGTCCAACTCAACCTCTCTACCTCAACACATGCGGCCCAATCCTGACTCCACAAGATTGTCTTGGAGAATGACTCGTGATGTTGTACATTTAACAACAATTGGTCATGCGGAGCCTAAGAAGTTTCTACCTATGTCTCATGAATAGCTCAACAATTGGCTCACTAACTATTAGCTCATGGAGACGCCAATTAGCTCATGTATGTCTCATTGGGGATGTGAACTTAGGTTGGGAGAGTGAAATTCACCTACCTCCCCATTGATCAAGTTATTGCCCCTTGACTATGTAGTGAATTATATGAGCTAGTTGATTATATTTAGTTATGCTTGAACTTTTTAAATGTTTGAAATATGTTGTTGAACATATTGTATGTGCTTTAATTATGGGTCTAATTGTAATAACAAAATATATAATAAATAAACATTAATAAATATTAATAATTAAATAAACCAATACTTAATGTAGAGACGCTTTGATGAAAGATTATGCCTCTCTTTACGAAAGGGCACCCAACATGGGAATTTATACAAGCAACATTCTTATTGTAATATCATTATCATTATCTTATCAATCATATAATATCCTATTTTTCCTTTCATGGAGTATCTGCGTTATTTGCATTGGGTATTTGTGTAAGAAATTATTTTGTCATTTCATTGGTATCAAAGCCCATTCTTGGGCATTCGCTGATACTGGCTTTTGGCCAAATAATTTGGGAGTTTCTCCACACTTGTCTTTGACCAACCTCATATTTTTTTTTAACTATAAGTTCATAATTTTTTTTGAAGAATAGTCCGCTGCTACCAAGGAGAATATCATAATTTCGAAGTTTTCTCTGCATGTGCATCTCCATCTCCATACTCTTGTTTAGTTCATCTTCCTCATTCAGCTCACTCTCTCCACCTCTCGTGCAACCCTTTGTTCCCTCACTCAATTCGCCACACACCCTACGTGTCCCTTCTTTGCTTGTCCCAATCTACACAACCCTTGCAACTTCTCCCCCATGTTGCCTGTTACCGACTAGGCTGCACCTAGTTGGACTTTCAGTGAGCCGCCAGTGATGAACAAGATACTTGTTCATATTCAGAGTTCAGAAGTCCTTTCAGGCGTCCATGACCGTTTTATTTTTTGTAACACATGTTCATACCCCCTTGGGGAAATTGTAAAAAATGTCCTAGCATTTTATTTTTTATAAAAGGCTCGGCTTCCTGGACTTAAGCATCAAGCCGACTAGCCCAGAGTGTTTTTTCCCTTGGTTATTATTGGTTGTTGAACAAACAACTAATAATTTCTGAGTTTTTCACTCACACCTCCAAAGCTGGGGTAGTCATCTTGGTGTTGCGGCCTAGGGAAGTTATTAGAGCCTTCGTGTTGGTGTTTTTCACCATGCTAGGCATTTGAATTGAGTTGTATGGACATGTACTAGGTTCCCGTAGAGTTTTGTCAGTTTCCGCAAAAACTATTTTTTTTTCTTCGTTTTTTTAAGCCATTTTTTAATGGTTTAATTAAAAAACTTCAGATTGTAATAAAAGTCAGATACGAAGTCCGTTTTTGACGTGGGGACATTCGTTTTCACATCCAGAGCGTCCACTTTACCCTTGGGACCACTTTCTACATCAGTCGGGCAGCCGGAGCACCCCGTGAGGCATTATTGGGCAAAAAATGCATCAAAATAGCATTTTAATGCTAAATTATGACAAATTGACACTATGGTCAAAAGTTGAAAAGTCAAAAATATTAAAATATTTATGGATGGGGTGACATGGCATGGGTCCCTCATAAGCATGTGACCTTTTCAATTGTTAAAAACCAAACTTTGGTTAAAGTTTAAGGGGATTAGTATGTTTTTAAAACTGGATGGTGACGTCAATTTTTTAAAGGAATCGTAGGCATATATGAGTTGGCGCTAGCATGTAGCATGAGGTTATGGACCCCTTCATATCCCTGTCATAGTATTACTTTGGATTAAGCTTGAAATACCATGCGATTACCTTGAAGTAACTTGGCATGAGGTGGGTGATCACGCTACCTTGAATGGAGGCTGCGCTAGCCAATAGTGGACCCCTTTCTTTCTTTGTTTTTAAAACTTTGGGGAAATCAATTATGCATCTATCATACACTAGATAGCAAGCGAATATTTTATTGGTGACTCCCTCACGTGTGAAATAGTCGTATGCTTGCATGAGGAAGTAAAGATTGGGAATTGGTGACTGGAGCGTGATTTGGTTGGTATGTGTTGGAGGTTTATGATTCGTTGAGGGAGTTTGGTGAGAGAGGTGTCAATCACCTCCTCTGTTCAACTCGGCTTCACTCAGCTAAAACTCTGACTTCATCTTCAGTATTGCTGAGGCCCCCCTGCGTCTCCCTTTTTCCTATTTAAGCAGGTCACCTCTCCATTGTTCAGCATCAAAAGGTGGAACCTCTGCTTGTAAGATTGTAATAGTTTTCTTGAGTATTGTGAATAAAAGGCTTTGGAGGCAATTTCTGTGTGGGATGTATGGATGTTTGGATAGAGTTTACTCTACATTAGTGAGATAACCTGTATTTGTTTTCATGCTTGCATATGTTTGGGATTAACTTGCTTTCAGAAGGAAATGGTATTTTTGTAAAGATAAAAGGTAATTCTTGTTAGGTTACTCTTTTATTGCAAGTCGAAGAAGACTATTTGATATATGTATGATTTCATGCTTGGATCTACATTGTTGTTGTAGTCTCTTTTGATTTACACAGGTATATTTTAATCCCCATTGCTAGTGTTGATAATGTTTTGCAGGAAGCTAAAGCTGGAGTATTGATGAGCAAATGTGCTCTACCTTTCCTTCAGTAAAATTGGAAAATAAGCTTTGTCCCTCTGATCTCACCAAGGAGGCGTTTTCTGTCCTTTATTGCTTGCCCTACTCTGGGTTCTTTAACTTTTGATCCACAAATTTCTTAAAATTTTCTTTCGGTTTCAAACGTTTCCATATTAGATCTAGCATCTAAAGTCATATCAAAGGTCGATCTAATGTCTAAAAGTTTTTATTTCTAGTCTGCTTCAAAGGTACATTTAAAATTCTAGATTTAGTTACTTTTTCCCTTTTTCCGCAAGTTTAAAAATTTTAAAAATTAAAAAAAGCTTGTTGAAAGAGTTATTGTGCATTTTAAAGTTTGATCTAGCATTTTTGTGCTTGAGATTTGCTTGCCATTCTTCTCAACAGGCAAGCAAAGATCCTAAGAAGGACTTAGTTGTTTCCTTCTTTTTTGTAATTAGTTGTTATTTAGATTCTTCTTGTAATTTTTTGCATGTTGTCCAAAGACACTTCCAAAGTGTTTTTGGGCATCTGTCACTTACATATGCTTGCTGGTTTTTAGCAGGTCCATAAAAAAAGAAAAGGAAACTCTGCCCAAAAATAGCTTTTTCGAACATCCGGAGCTCCCAGGAGGCTTTCCCCTTAGCTGGGTCTTTTTTTCTTTGCATGTTGTAAGCCTTTGGATCCCAGATAACAAGGACCAAAGAGCATATCTGTTGAAGCATTGTAACCGATTAATAAAAGCAAGTTTGAGTAGGCTCGGTCCCCAGCCCCCTTGGGGATTTGTGTCGGTGTCTTTTTTCTGTTTTCTTATATGCTATTAGCGTAGTTGTTTTTCTTTATCATTTCATGCTTTGTTTGAGTTTTGCAAAAGTAATCTGAATACTTACCCACTGCGCTATACCGAAGTACCATAAGGGAAAAGATTTGAGCAGTGTAGTAATTAAAAACAAAAATAATTTTGTTATGCATTGCAAAGTTAAAATAAACCCCCTTGCTTTCCCGAGTACAGGTTTGTGAATAAGGGCTTACCCGAGTACTGAATCTGGAAAGAGACTCCTGGGTTTTATCTTTTTTCTAAATCAGAAAACTTGTTCTAAAACTTTAAAAATAAACCAAGACTCCTTCCCCGTATGCTCTACACCGCTGCAGCTTGTCTGAATAGTTGGCTGTATTAGAAAGGGATACGAGTTACTAGATCTAATAGGAAAATCCACACAAGTAATTTTCTCGAGAACTCGAGAGGTTGCAAAGGGTAATCACTACAGAGTCAGGGGGCTACTCTAAGTAGGTTTATCCTCGCCCCGTTGGACACTTGGTATTACCGCTTTAGCACTCAGTTCGAAGGGACTTGACTTGTTGGGCCAAACCCACAATTTACCCATTCCTTAATCAATTCATTTAATAATTTAAAATTTACCAATTGAGACACTGCAATACTTTCACTGAGACTACACTAGCAACCCACATTTGCAAGCACTCTTTTCATTTCGACACTGGTCTATTTTGTTCTTTTTGCATAAGTTAATCTCGCAATGTGTCATTGAATTTTGTGTATCTAATTTGTGTTAAAGTGTTGCCAAGGTTAATCTTGTTGGCAGTAATTGGTAATTTTTTAATTCCATCCATTCCATATTAAAACTCTTAGAATTAATTATTTCTCTCGTAGAGTAAAAACCCTAGATTTTACTTTTCATTAGGGTCCACCCCCCTTGGCTTCGTTAAGAGTTGGCCTAGACGGAGGAGCTGAGTATCAGGTGACGACACTTGGTTCGAGCTTGTCCCCAAGGTCGCACCCAGTGGCTTGAAGATTTCTGCCACGTTACTCGAGGTGCGAATTAGGCGGCAACACTGCCATTGCTCATCCTCTCCCCATGCTCCTTCCTCCATAGTGTTCTTCTCCCCACATGCATCCCCAACTCCTTCTCACCTCTACATCCTTGTGCACACCTCCCTCCCGCCTGCACTGCTCCCACTTCCCTCCCAACCTCCCTCACGTCACCTTCTCCTCGCGCTCGTCCAAGCTCTCCACATCGCTCCACACACTAACCTCCCACACGTCACCTTCTCCCAGCGCTCGCCTAAGCTCTCCACACCTCTCCTTCGTGCCCTCTCATCGTTGCCAATGCCACTCTCTTCTCTATAGGATCTGTTGTCCGTCGATTGCACACCAGCAGTAGAAATCAATTGAAAGCTGTCTCCTCACTTAGGAAAGTGGGAGAGGTGTGACCTTGGGGGCAAGCACAGAGCTAGGTACTGTCACCTACTCCTAGCTCCTTCGTTTAGGCTAACTCCTAACGAAGCCAGGGGGGTAGTTCCTACAAAAGAGTTTTTCTACGGATCTTAAGTTGTTAAAGTGTTTTTTGAAGGTTGCGGATGCGGATGGGTGGTTTTTAGGAGTTATTATAATTTGAAGGTGTTTTACTTATTATGAATGTGACACAAGATCAAAAAAGCAATCCACGTTGCAACAAGAGATTAAAAGATAAATTTAAATTCTAGACATCAATTAAGCATTCAACGATAACAATTATATTAAGCCATAGACAATTGATCAAATAATATAATTATGCAAAACAAAACAAGGACCAGTGCCTTACGGAGTCAATGAAGCTGAAATGCGCCAGAGAATTAAACACACGTCTAGAAATTAAACTGGTGAATGTTAAATTGTGCGAGTGCTCTTGGTAAGTTTTAAGGATTTTAATGGTGATCTTGCTTAAAGTGTCTAGGAAACCTAACCGGAAATACTTTCAGTGGCTCCGTTCGAAGACATGACGGACCTGTCTGGAATCACAAGCTAGGTGTTCAATAACTTAACCAGCAAGTGTCCAGATTGGGTTGCCCGGCGCCCACACTTGGAATTTGCCCACTACCTGAGTATTTTATCGAGACAACGCCGGTGCGTTGGTTATGGGGTAAAAGTTTTAATTATGTTGTTATTGCGGTCTTAGCAAGTTCGTTCACCGTTCTGAGTACGAGCCCAACTCGAAAGTCGGCAGAGCATACTAGGTGAAGGATATCAACGGAGTAAATTAATTAGAGGAAATGTGGGTTGAAAGATTTTATAAAGTCAATTAATTAAACTCTCCGACAGAGAGTGCTCTTGACCTTGTCTTATAACAAAGGTTCAAGAGTCTTATTTGATTTAAATGCCTAATGCAAGGATGTGCAAAACTAATGATGCTCTTCGATAGAGAGTGCTCTTGACATGTGTTACTACAAGTTCAAGAGTTTTACTTATTGATTAACTTATTAAACAATGAAAAGACAACTCTTCGATAGAGAGCACTCTTGATCTACAAAGTGAGATTCAAGAGATTTCTACTTTAAATAGTTGAACTACTTATGAAAGATACAAGAACTTAAAAGATGAAGTAATCAACTTAGTTAATGAAACAAAATGGGCTAATCTAACAATTAGTGTTTACTTTGCAAAAAATGAAACTACTCTAAGTACTTGAAATAAATCTAAGCTAAGAACTAAGACACTCTTCCCTAAATGGGGAAGAAAAACCAAATATGGGAGGCCTTATCCCACTTAACGTTGTTTTATTAATAAAGTACAAATGCCTTGGGAATTTAACCCTTGTAAGGACTTTTGAGAACTACTTAAGTAAAAATGAAACACTCTTATGAGTTTGTACAAAGGAGAATGACTTCTTTTTGGTTTTGGATCCTTGTCTTTGGATCTAGTTCTGCTTGCTCTTTCTTGCTTGGTTTTGCTTTTAGTTCACCTGTGGATAAGAGCTCTAAACAAGGATTAGTAAGAGTGTTAGGAAACCAAATTTAACTTGTGATTCGAAAAGATTAAGTGGATGAGAAAATAAGTGCCTTATGAGATGAGACAAAAGATCAAAACAAAAGAATGAGACCCAAAATCAAAACTTGGAAAGGACCAGGCAAGCTCACCGATTTTTATGTAAAATGCACGATTTTTGACGAAACGACTTGAGACTTTTTGCGAATTTAAAATTAAAGATTTTTTAACATTTTAGGCTAATTTCCAGAATCTGGAAAATAACAGAAAATTACAAAATATCAGCAAAAAACTGCAAGTACAAAATTGCATGTTTTTTGAGAAAAAGTTAAAAAATTTTTGTTTGGAAAATTTTCGTAATTTTTTTTGATTTTATGAATTTCCAGAATTAAAACAATTAAAAGAAAAATGAAAAAAACACAGAAAAAACCAGCAAGCCTAAAAGTGAAAAATTTGCACGTTTTTTCGAGAAAACTCGTGCACGTTTTCCAAGGCAAAAAGAAAGATGGATTTACAAAAAAAAGGAAATGAAATTAGATCTTTAAAAGTGGGCCTTTAGAAAGATGGATCTAGCTTTGAAAAAGTAGATCTAAGGCTAGAAATCCTAGATCTAACTTAATAGAATCCAAGCAAGCTTGAAATAAAGATTTAAATGACTTGATCACTTCTACAAAAGTGGAAAAGAGGTAGGATAGAACCTTGAAAATAGAGATCCACTTGTAGTAACCAGTGTAACCAATAGAATTTTTGAAGTTTTGTTGATGGAGGGAAGGAGAAGCTTTGATAGCTATGTCTCTTTCTTGGATTGGGAAGTGCTTAGAAAGACCTGCAAGATGAAGGAGTTAGATAGAAAAAACCACTGGTTCATGAAGAAGAGCTTGATCTCAAGCTTGTTCTTCACCCCTAATGATCCCTGCAAAACCCTCACAAACAATATCAAATCCGAACAAGCTACTCATAAACTATATTGTTAGCCCTTCTAGAGTATATAATGAAGAATGACTTAATAATTTAAAAGGCAAGGTGAGAGAGATATCACCAAAGACAATGTGAATCTATAACTCCAATAACTTGTGCATAGACCTCCAAAGTCACAACTTTATTCCAATTTCAAACAAATATTACAATAATTTTGGCAGAGTGTTCATGCCCAAAATCTCCATCCTAATAGAGCTCAAAGAGCCTCTATTTATACAAAGAGAGAAGGATAAAACCCTAAAACCAAACTAAGAGTAACATCGGAGTAATTGAATGAGCTCGGCATGATCATTTGGAGTTGAACTGAGCTGCAACCGATTTGTAACCGAGTGCTGGAGTAATGAGGGGGGGTGAGGTGGCTCATCCTCCCTCGTAATGATCACCCAACCAATAGATAACCCACACTTCAACCAAAAACGGATTTGACCAAAGAGGGCAAATTTTTGACTGATAGTTCAACTGCTACACTCCGATACTTGATCTGAAACTGACCGATATTGATTGGAATCATCATAAATGCTTCGTGCCATGTCATTTAGCTTTTTATTTTATTCAATTTGGATTAATTTGGAGAGTTATAATTTTCTCCAAAATAATCATTTTTTTCCCAAAAAATGACTTTTTTGAGAAAAAGAGCGTTATGTGTCCGATTGATGATCCGAAAGTTGGATCTGACTGGCTGGCCGATCAAGAATGATTTTTGGCTTAAGGTTAGAGCCTTCAATCACTGAAAACGGGGTCCTGATGACCGACTTATTACAAATGGGTTTTTCCCATTTAATTAATTAATTTAATTTAGGGAAATAATTAAAAAATTAATTTAAAAAAAAAAAACTTTTAATCCGTCTGAAAAAATATTTCGGAAATTTTTTAAAGGTCCTATTGACTTAGGACAAGACCATGCTCTATTCTAACAATGCTTAGTAGGTTTATAAACACTTAGTTGGGCTCTTATAACCCCCCAATGCCTAGAATTCAAAATCGGGCATTCCAGCTTTGGAGGAAGCTGGAGAAAACCTCGTCAATTATACTCGGCTATAGGGAAAGCATAATTGTCAAGGGCAAAAAACTCCCTGGAGTACCTTAGTTGAGATTCTACGTCTCAGGAGACCGAACCACTCAAAATACCCTACTAGCACATTTTATTACAAACCTCGCGGGGCCATGGTCCAAATTATTCAAATGAAAAACTGGCTAGCCAATATTTGCTAGACACAAAGGCGGATCATCTGATACACTGGAAACAAACATTTATCATGTTTGTCAACTGGCGGCTCCTCAGGTAATCCAACTATGGTACAAATAAGTGGATAACAGGATCCCCTCCTCTCCTACACCATACTCCAACCCTAACGTTGCTCCAATGCCCCCTTTCTCCATTCGCATCCATCCCAATAAGCGAACCTCCATTCCTGTTGCTCATCTTGCCTTACCTCTCCCCGTGCCTTTCTAACTGTGCAACCATTCGACCGATCTGCCATTTTGCATCGGTTACCTTACTACGAACAACAACAAAGTGTTCCACCATTCCACATCGGTTCCGCTGTGATTATACCATATTATAATAAAATAGATTTTATAGCCACCATCGCAATTCATGGGTGAGGTGACGATTACATAAGTAAAAATAAATTAAAATTTGTGGAAATTGCATCGAACAATTGTGGGGCGTGAGGTCATATGTCACGACTTCATAGTTGTTGATTCATCAATCTTAACGAAAGAAAGTGGTTACATCATCAAGTCAAATGTTGGGTTTAAATAAAGGGCTTAATTATCAAAGGTATTTAAGTAGAAGTTTTATTTGATTCACTAGAAGGAAGAACTATTTGAGTTTTTTAATTATTAAGGATCATTATAATCCTAGGTGGTATATTAGAATATTTAAAATATTACTTTAAAAAAAAGTTGCCCACGTTCCATGTTAAGTTATAAGGAATCTTTTTTATAAGTGAAGTAAAGTGAATTGTAAGTTATACGGAATCTCTTTTAAAAGTGATTAAAGAAAATAAAAAATAAAAAAATTTCCCAATAAAGTATTGAGATTTTAGTGGAAGGATTATTAAAAAAAAGTTATATTATAAGAAAGTACAAAAGATACTTGAAGTGAAAACAAAAAAGAAATAATAAAAAAAAGAAAAAAAAGAAATAGAAGTTTGTATAAGGACATCAATTGACGTTAGTTATCAATAAAAGCAAGTGGAGTCTTATGGGGAAAAACAAGGAAGATTTCCAAGAACTTTAAAAACTTATGTTTTGGTGTTATTCCAAATAAAAGGAACAATTAGAGCGAAAGACATTACTATTTCTATTGCTCCTATCAAACACAATAATTATATCAGTGTTGACTTTGCTAATGAGATAGCGATTCCGGAGTCAAATATAGGAGAAAGGTTAGGCCTTTGGAATACAAAAGAATATGAAATAAGCAATTTACAACTGAACATTGGAGATTATACGTATGTCTCACAATTCATCGTTAAATCCTTGTGGAGCAGTGATGGTGACCTAATTTTGGGATTACCATGAATAGAAACATTGGGACTTTTATCTTAAATGTTGAAAATAAGTTTTTGATATTTTCCTACAAAAAGAAGAAAATCACATTACAAGACATTAACATGATGTCAGAATCAAAACTCGTGTCATTTGAAGACTACAGAGAAATATCAAGGGTGATGTCGTAGGGGATTGAGAAATCAGTACAGACGATACAAAAGGATTTCGACAGGGTTATTGTAGGTAAAGAAGAAGAGATCTCTCATTTTAAGAGATCATAATCAGAAATTACTTCTGCAAATCAAGAAGGCAAAGGATAAAGTTTAATGCAATCAAAAGTTAGAAGAGGAGAATCATGATCTTCAAAAACAATTATCAGGCAAGAATGAAGAAATCTCTTCCTTAAACAAGGTTAATTAAGAACTGCTAAAGCAATTAAGAAACTTAAAAGAAAGAAAGCACAAAAAGCAAGACAATCAATATGACGTCGTCAAGTCAAACTATAAGGAAGAACTCTTACACTTAAGGAAACTTAGTCAGGACATGCTTATACAAGTTAAGAAGCTAAAGCATGGGTATTTATACCTTGATTAAATGTTATGTCTCTTTACGAAAGGGCACCCAACATGGGTATTTATACAAGCAACATTCTCATTGTAATATTATTATCTTATCAATCATATAATATATTATTTTTCCTTTCATGGACTATCTGCGTTATTTGTACTGGGTATTTGTGTAAGAAACTATTTTGTGGTTTCACTAATCAAGTGATTGAGTTGACTTGCATCTTTAATTCTCACATTTGTTGCTGACTATTATCATCCTTTTCCCTTCTCAAATAATGTGGATGTGCAAATAGTTGTGTTTTTGGGTCTCTTGGACACATATCTATGGTTAGGGTTTTCCTAACTAAGTTTTGAGTGATTATGACAACTTTCATTTGAAGTTAATCTTAGCTACCTAACCTTGTTTTCACCCGATTCTTTGCCATGATTCTAATGGCTTTGGTCTTTGGTGCAGTACTCTTACAGGATGGTAGACCCATTGTATTTGAAAGCTACAATTTGAATGATAGAAAGAGACACATGTTTACATACAACTATGATATGTTGGCCATACTTCATGCATTGGCTAAGTAGTGTCAATTCCTCTTTGGTACTTGTTACCACGTAAGGTGTACTAAGTGGAACTGTTTAGTTGAGCCGTTGAAGAATGAACAAGTCAATTGTTCACTATCAGAAGTTCAAAAAGGCCAATTTTGACATGTTCATACCCCTTGGGGAAATTGTAATAAGTTGACGTAGCATGATGACATTTTGTAACAGGCTTGGCCAACTTAGACTTAGCTATCAATACGTTACTCTAAAGTGTTTTTTTCCTCGTTAATTATTTGTTACTCTTCAATGAATTATAATTTATGAGTTTTTCACTTAAACCTCCAAAGTTGGAGTAATTGTTTTGGTGGTTAGGCCTTAAGAGGTTATTAAAGTCGAAGTGTCTATGTATATTACCATGCTAGTCATAAATATTGAGTCATATGAACATGTGCTTTTTAAAATGTGATATGAACATGTACTAGGCCCCCCATACGTTTTGTAAGTTTTCCGCAAATAATTTTTCTTCTTCTCGTAAAATGGTTTTTTTAAATGTTTTAATTATAAAAATTAAAATAGTCATAAAAGTGTGGCTAGGGTATCGAATTTTCCATGGGGGTGCTTGCTTTCTAACTTAGAGCACCCACTATACCCAAATCCCACTTTTGAGAGTATTTGAGTGATTATTTTTCACTTCAATCAAAATTCTCTCGAAAATGTTAAAAAAGGCCAAATATATGGCCAAAAAGACATAAAAAAACAAAATCAACATTCCTACATAGTGGAAGTTTGTCCCAGGCAGAATATCAAAGGTGGCTCAATTAATTGGCAATCAATTTGAGTTATCTAGAGGTGGATTTGGAGCAAATCTTTGGAAGGCGAGTTAGCTCCTTGATGGAGGGGGCGCATCTTTTGATGTGGCAATTGGTTAATGAAAAGGAGATTATCCCAAGGAGGGGTGGGCGCACCTCTTGAGAGGTGGCGCCCATCCCTCATGTTCCAATCTAAATCACATCCCATCGCTCATGTTCCAATCTAAATCACATCCCCCAAATTTCTCCTTAACTCGCCCAAGATTGCCAGTGAAGGATGCACCCCTCTTTGGGCTCTTTTGCTATTTAAGCAAGTGTTTGGCTCTCCTATTTCTGATGGTCAGAGAGGACCGAAAGGATGCTCAAGCTCTGCTTCTGTATTTGTAATATCATTTGGAATAATAAAAAGGATTTGGAGGCTACATGGCTGTATCATATGGGATGTGTGGATGTTGATTGTCTACTGTGCTTAAGGAGGTAATTTATCTTAGTTAGATTTGTCCACTTATGCTTGTCAATCTTTCTACCTTAGAGTGATTGTTTCTAATCCATGTGAATGAAAAATTAAATTGTTTAGCTCTTTCATTTATTTGCTTATGCTTAAGGCTAAGGAATCTTCATGTTCTAGTTTGTTTACTTGCATGATATCCTAACCTTGAGTGTAGGCAATACAGATTTGACAGGCTTTGTGGCAAGTGTATTCTAAGTCTTGCAGGTACTCCCATCAAGAAAAGAAGGCGATTATTGCTTGACTTCTCTTTCACTCTGAATCTCTACAAAAGAAGGAAATAGGCCCTCTTTGATCCATTTCTACGACTTCATTGCTCAAGCATTCCCAAGCTTCAAGCTATCTCCTCTTTCTCTCTCCTTCACTTCAAATTTAATTTCTCTTGGTTACTGGTTACTTTATGCATTCTTACTCTAAGCAGTTTTATTTTAAAAAATATCAATAGATATTTTGATTAGTTTGCTTTCTATTTACTAGATCTAGTTATTCAAGCTTCATTTTGAGTAGATCTAGTTCATGTTAAGTACTTATGCTAATTTCTTGTCTTTCAGTACTTAATAATTTTATGCTTTTAACTTCATATCTAGCAGTTTGAGTGCTTTTAAGTGGCTGGTTTTTGTCTTTTCTCTTTGTGATAAGAGGAAATGCTGTCGGAAAATCGATGATCTAGGCCATCCAGGACCTCTTGGAGCACCATACTTCGATCCTACTTCACTAGTAAAACCTTGTAAGCCTTTGGATCCATATTTATAAGGAACAAAGGCATCCACCTTTCAAAAGTTGTAAATTAATAATAAAAGCAGGTGGGCTACCCAACACCAATATCCATCCCCCCCGGGGGTCCTGCATCATTTTCATGGCGTGAGATTTTTTTCTTTTTGCTTTTGTTTTATTTGCTAACCAGTAGAGTAATTTTTCTTTTAATTTGTTTTATTTGCTTTCAAGTTCTATTTACCATTTGCAAAGTAATGAACTCAACCTTGCTTTCTCGAAGTACCGAAAGAGCTTGCTCAAGTAAGGGAATAGAGATTCTTGTCCTATAGTAATTAGCACAACATTTGTTTTACTTAGCAAGTTAGTTGTCAGTTAACTGGAACAAACATTTTGCACAATTTCTGCGTATGCTCTTGTCCATCGCAGGCTTGCTTGAGCTTGGAACAATCAAAAATAGGATTTGTTGCACAATAAATCTCCACATTTAATTAGCAACTCACATTTAACTAAATTCATCTCCCTTGAAAGACGAAAATCCAGCGTCTTGACTTTTACCTCTTATGGGAAAAGTCTGCAGTGAAGCGAGAACCACTAGATTGTGACCATGGGGATCCGTCAGGCTACACCCTTGTTTGGTGTTAGTGTTGGACAAACCCCGATGACTCCGATCTAGCCCACATTTAATGTGTAGAGCCACACTTGGTAACTCCGGACATATTCCCTGTACCTTTTGGTATATCAAGAATTCCCTTCCTCTCTAATCAACTTATCTTTTAATAATTGAAATCGACCAAGAAGCATTATACAACATTTTCATTCAGTAGACCCCATTCATCCTTTTGGCACTGGTCTATCACAATCTATTGCTTAAATCAACTGTGTCGTGGTTAATCATATTATTTGCTACTACTTTAAATGTATGGTTGTTTCTCTCTCTTGTTCCAATATTCCTTTTAAACTTAGATATTAAATCTCATTTTTCGTAACTTACCTTAAAGCCTTAATTTTTCCTTTTTAGGGACTACCCCCTTTGGCTTCGCTAGGAGTTGGTCTAGACAGAGGATTCAAGTATTAGGTGACAACACTTGACTCGAGACTTGCCCCGAAGATCACACTAAGTGGCTTGTAGATTTTTGCGACGCTAACCTCGAGGTGCCTATCGGGCAGCAACAATACCAAGATCTCCATTAACATCGATCATTTTACCTTGAAGGACTAATTGATGAAGGGTAGTTTAACAAAGGAGCAATAAAAGTGGACTGAACATGTCTAAACCCTATGCCACTCAGTCCATGTTTGTGTTTGACAACCATGAAGTTCGAAAAAAAATTGTTAATGCAAAATGATGTTCTCATTTATGTTTTCACTGGTGGAAGACATGTTTATAGAGATAATATGGAAAACCTGTGTAATATTTTTGTACTAGCCCAACCGTTTGACCTTAGCTCTAGACTCTTTAGAGAAAATCCTCATAATTCATAACCTAAGTTAGGAAAACCTAGAATGGTGGTGTACCGGTCCAGGAAACATGGAAATGGGTGCGAAACGCCATTGAAATCTAGTAATGTTGTACGGTACTATCGACAATGTTTCCAATTCGTTACGACCATTTTTAGTGATTTTTTAGGCACTTTTTTTGAAGTTTATAGGCCCACCCAAGTGTCAATCACGGCATGGGACCCATATAAAATATTGCCTTGTCTATACCAATAACCCTTTAAGACAAAACAAAGATAGATAGAGATTTGAGGAGTTTGTCACCTTGTAATTAATGGTAATAATAAATTCTTAAAGTAAAGGTTGACATTCTCCCTTATCTTTCCTTTTCTATCCTTTCCTTATTTTTTCTATATGAGTTGACATTCTTCTTTATCTTACCTTTTCTATCCTTTTCCTTAAATTTCTAACATTACCATCAATTGTTTCGAGATGTTTGAGATTGGTTCCCACCTTGTCAGAATTCATATGGAGGAAGTAGAATTTCATACCCATTTAGAGTTCTCTCAATTTAGTAGAGTTAAGAATTTTTCGTGATTTTAGGGTTGGCATGATTTAGCGTTTCTATTGGATTCTATCATGTATGAGGGTATGGAATTGGCTCTAGTCGAGACCACCAAGCTATAGGATTTGCATCATGTAATCATTTGTGTTCCATGGGGACGTGTCCCTCAGGCTCTAGGGCATGCTCCCCTCTTTTTCAACGCCCCGGGGGCTTGGGCACTCCTTGGGAAATGTTTCCCTACTTCCCCTTTTCTTGAAAACTTGAGGAAACACACAAGGAAAGTCCCGAAGAGGTGTGGGGCATCTGGTCGTCTCATCACGAAAAGGTAGATGCCCAAACGCCCCCACTCGGTTTTTATTTTTTATTTATAACTTAAAAAACAAAGAAAAACATGGTTTGGTTGGTGTGCCATTGGTCACTCATTTGAGTGACTTAAATTCAATTAGTGAAACTCCCATTGATGGTCTCAATGGCTTCACACAATGGATGCATGGGGAGGACCAGCCCATGGAACTATCTCCTTGATGCTCTATTGATGTTTTCAACTTTCTTTTCGTTACTTATTTCAGTTATCATTGTCCATTGTTAGTTTTCAGTTTAACTTGTGACTCTAGAAGTAGATACTATCATTGATGACCTCAAACTGAGTCTTTGTCTCACTACTCTTTTGACTCTTTTAAGTTTGAAGGTGTATAAGACTTTATGTGACATGTCTGTGATTCGATTTTATGATTTTATATTTTAAATTTTCATTTACTGTTTATGCTTATAATTCAAATTTTTATTGGAAAATGTGCATGTATTTTATGAAAATTTAGAATTTATTAATGTGAAATTTAAATACTCAAATGATAAATGATTCATAAATCAATGATAAATTGACAACCCTGTTTACCACGATGAACTTACTATTTACATTAGTATGTAAATAGTGATGGGATGAGGAATTTATATGTTAATATGTTAGGATTTATATAAATTATATATTTTTAATAATTTTAAAGGCCTCGACAACCCCCTATCCCATAATTTTTCCAAAATTTGGGGGTGTTCTCCACACGTCCCAAATGTGCATTTCCCTGCTCCTACGCTCTCGTGTCTCGGAAACTTGGTGGAACACTGGTAATCATCTATGAGAGTTAACATAGACATGGGGTTTGTTCTAAAATGTCATTTATGTGTATCATGCTTATTTTCTTGCAAGATAATGTGTTATTTAAGGAAAGAAGCTACGTATCTCTATTTTTTGTATATTTTATATACCAAGTTTCCCTTGTATACCCATTTTGGGGGGGATCATGTTTCCATGCGTTCCCATTTAGAAAACTTGTACATTTTTCCACATTTCAGGCAACTTAACCCATAACAGATGACAATAGCGCAAGAACTATAAAATCTTATTAGAAGCAGAATAAAGTGAAACCTGGCCATTTTTCTATTTTCCTATCTCAATAACCCCTTCTACTTTTGATTGACTGAAATTTCTTAAGGATACTGACTGAATGAAGTAATTTTTGTTAAAGTTTTGGGTTAGATTATTATTTTTTTTTAAATAACAACTTTGCACACCAATTCAGCCAGTTACTTAAACAAAGTAAAGGTACAACACAAGAAAAATTTCAAGATGCAGAATAATACATTAGTAACACTAAATAAAATTCCAACATAGTGCTATATGCAAACCAGTACAACAGGAAGACAAATTAGAACATAATTTTCATCTCTATCAACTTTTGCACTCCTCAATGGTCCGTGTGCTAAAGTTGGTCCTTGAGATGCAAAAGACAGTAGCAGCAATATTAAGACAAAAGCTCATAAACAAAATATATAACAACAATAGTACAGACTAATGAAGAAGAAGTAATAAAAGTTAGTTGAGATCTGGTTTGTATATGCCTTATACTCAAACATTTTTGTAATCAACGCTTGTCACTGTAAGGACAAGTTGCCAAAAGGAACAGATGACATACCTTGAGAGAGAGAGAGTGCAGTAGGTAAATACATAAAGTAGCAAATAAAGTGACAGTCCATCCCTAAAGGGCATACACAGTCATGACCCAGCTAGGAGAGGATACCTCAGTCACGATTTAGCCCTAGGGGCTTCTAACAAGTCACAACCCAAAAGAAAAGAGACACCATAGTGATAAATCAGCCCAAGGGTATTCAAAACAACCACGATCTACTGGGAGAAAGCAGTCTTAGTCATGGTCAGTCCAAGGGGGGTTCCAAAACAGTCATGGAAGCCTAAAGGGGATACAAAACAATGACATCATGCAAGGAGAAGGTAGCCACAACCATGGCCATCTAGAGGAGGGATAACACAGTCCCAGGCCAACCCAAAGGGCACACAAACACAGTCATAAAATAGCAATGTTACAAATATCGTGTCGGCGAATATATCGCCAAGGGTCCAAAAGGAAATTATTGGAATTATCGGCGAAAATGTCGGCAAACATCTACAATATATCGGCAAAATAAAAAATACAAAAATATTTAAAAATACGAAAAATCACAACACATTCGAAAATATCGGCAAATATCACCATAAAATCGGCAAATATCGCGAAAGATCGACAAATATCGCCAAAAAATCGACAAATATCGCCAAAAAATCGACAAATATCGCCAAAAAATTGTCAAATATTGTGAAAAATTGCCAAAAAAATCGAGGAAAATATCGGGGCGATATATTGCCGATATATCACCAGCGAGTTAACATCGCGATATATCGCGATGTTGCTGATATATCGGCGATGTTTGTAACACTGCAAAATAGTAATAAAGACAACCCACAGTCACAGCTAAGTCTTGGAAGGACACAGTCCCACACATTCCACGGATCAGGTAGTTCATGACCCAACAGGATACACAGGCCACGGATTAGGTAGGTCACGACCCAACAGGATACATAGTCCACGGATTAGGTAGGTCACAACCCAGCTAGAAAGCAGCAGTAAAGTCATGGTTCAGCCCTAGAGGGCACACATGGGTCACAACCTCACTCCAAGAGCAATAAGAACCCAAGGCATCAAGCAACAACAAGCCTTAGCAGAAGTAGAGAGCCAAGGTGTCACACAAAACCAGCAATAGCGAACTTTAGAGCAAAGACTCAGATCTAAACTTCTCTCTATGAAGACACATTTTTGGAATGGAGGAGTGGGCCTAATTTATAATCTTGACAAGCCTTTTAGAGAGGTTGCTTAGGCAACCCTAGGTTTTAGGGTGGTTACTAATAAAACATAAAATAAATTTAGGTTGACTTAGGATAGGGTACCAATGGTCTTACAAAATACAAACCCTAAAGTTAAGTTGACTTTTAGGATAGGGTACCAATGGTCCAAAATAAAAACCATAAAGTTAAGTTGACTTAGGATGGGGTACCAATGGTCTAGAAATAAAAACCATAAAATAAAAGTCATCATGCTAAAGGTACACATAATAAGAGTGCTAGGACCAAGTAAGATAATTGACCATAAGTCAACCAAAGGTGTCATAATAAGAAGGTAAGGCAACCCTCATACAGATTTGGTCCTTATAGATTTGGATCCAAAGGCTTACAAGTTTTAGAAATGAAGAAAGAAAAAGATTGTTTCGGGAGGCCTTTGATGGCCTAGATCTTCAAATTTTCCGGTAGCACTTCTCCTTGTCCTGTCAGCAAAAGACAAAAACCAGCCACCTAAAATGCACCAAAATTCCCAAATAAAACGTTAAAAGCATCAAAATTTAAGTACTTAAATTATAAATCATAAGCCTAAGTACTTCAATCTAGATCTACTCGAATAAAGCTTTAAGATTGGGATCTAGCAATGTACTTAAATAAATCAGCCTTTTAAATGTTCTTTTGAAAAGGAAACTAATTTACTTAAGCATATACAAAGTAACCAGAACCAAAGAAGAAGTTTGATTTTAAAGGTGAAGGAAAGAAGGAAGAAGGAAATGCTCTAGCTGAGTGCCCAGATCTAAGGAATCTAACAGTGGGAGGTGGAGGGACTATGTCTTTCTTGAATGTGCTTGAAGAATGGTAGATTCAACCGAGATCATCCACTTCGATAAAGCTAGGAAACCTGCATCACTGGGATCAAATCTGGTATTTCAACAAATGAAGATTGAGAGAGCATAAGTACAACCTAGTACAATCTGCTACTCCCAGATCTTTACAAGTAGAGAATAGTAAATTAAATCAAACTTGAATCATTTACCCTAAATGTTAACATCAATCTTAAGGCCAAATAGATCACCACATTAAGCAAAGCAAAAAGCAACAATAAAGTTACCTCTTATGCCAGTGACAATATTCATCCACACACTAATGCAAAACACCATGGACCTCCAAAGTCTTTCTATTAATCAGAAAAATAATTACAGTACAAAGCTTCGTAGCTTGGGCGAAGGCTTCGGTCCTCTGACCATGAACTACAACGAGCAAGACTCTTGCTTAAAAAGAAAAAGGTTTCCCAGGGGGGCGCACCCAACTGAAGAGAGAGGTCGAGTTAAACTTGAGTTCGTTGCGTGAAATGGGGGATATGTTTGATGTGATTTGCATGAGGAGGCGCCACATCTCCATAAGGAGATGTGCCCTCACCAAACTCCCAACCAACTTACCCACATGATGACACATTACACACACGTGAGATAAAGGAGGGACACATGGAGTAGTTCCCTTGAGTTCACATGAGATAAAAGGGGAGTTGTTTGGAGTTTGAGTGGAGTTAACTCATGAGGTAGGCGCCACCTTAAAGGGAGGTGCACCACCTCTCCAAAATCCAACAACCAACTCAAGCATCCCCATATGTGCCATGATGTGAGCCTCATGTGAAGATGGTGGCACACTTCGATCCTTGGGTACACTTTACCATACTCCAAGTCAACTCAAAATCAAATGTTATTATCCTAAGTCTAAATTGTTGATTTTTCCTAAGCAGCATCGAGAGCCATTCTCTGGGAGATTGGAGGGACCTGGTCAGTACCAGGAATTTGACCCAGTCTGGGACTGGTGGACTCAGCCTAGGGCTAAGGGTCATTCTTTGAATGGAGGCACCTGGTCAGTTACCGGGAATTTGACCTAGTCTAGGACTGGGGGACTCATCCTGGGGCTAAGGGCCATTCTCTGCGAGAATGGAGGCACCTAGTCAGTTACCAGGAATTTGACCTAGTTTGGGACTGGGGGACTCAGCTTGGGCTGAGGGCCATTCTCTGGGAGAATGGAGGCACCAGTCAGTTACCAGGAAATTGACCCAGTCTGGGACTGGGTGTCTCAGCCTAGAGCTGAGGGCCATTCACTGAATGGAGGCACCTGATCAGTTCCCAGGAATTTAACCTAGTTCGAGACTAGGGACTCAGTCTAAGGCTTAGGGCCACTCTCTGGGAGAATGGAGGCACTTGGTCATTTACCAAGTATTTGACCTTGAGTCATTTGATGCAGCCTGGGGTTGAGGCACCTTGTCAGTTACTAGGTCATCACCATAAGCCCTAGATTGGGTCTGGGCAAGTGATGCACTCCTCTCCTTGATCTATGGGCTATGAGACCTTCTCTAGGGATTATCTACCCTTGGCTGAGAGACCTAGAACCCGATCTTGGTGGCACGAGGAGTTCAAGATAAAGCATTGGATAATTCTCCTTATTTATGAAGATGTACTTTGAGTTGGCATGAATGAACCACGAGGATCCTTGAGAAAACTTGTTGTGACCACGAAAATACTTGGAGGACCACCTAATCCTAGTCTTGGTCCATGAGAGCATCAAGAGAAGGACCAAGTGGCACAAGTCAAAACACCAAGTAAACCTTTGTACCACAAAATATTAAAAGTCAAAGGGTCAAAGATGAAAAAGAAATTAAGCCCTAATGTCAACTCCTAATTATGTGGGATCAACTCAAATGTTTGATGGACTATAAATAAAGGACAATTGCAAATCATTTTGACACACTTGACTGCTCCTCTACTCGTTGACTGAGATCTTCAACAAATTCGCAGCTAAGGTTGACTGAGATATTTCAGTGGTTGGTGATTCTTCCTTCTTCTTCAATCTTTTGCAGCTCTTAAGCTTGCTTGGGGTTGCCTTCTTCCATATACATTCTCGGTGTGAAGTTTGTTGGCAGTCAACAAGCTCACGATGACAAGGGTAGTAGCAACAAGTTGCTACAATAGGCCTTGGTGGTGGTTACACTTGGCAACAGCAGCTGTGATGACCCTCAATGGTGGTCTAGGGCTACAACAGGTCTTGGTGTGAAGTCTGTTGGCAGTCAGCTAACTCACAACAATACTAAAACTCTTTCCTTCTTCCTCGCTGGTACATTCCATGTGACCCTAGCAAAACTAGGGTCTGATACAGCACCCTTGAGCCCTACTAGGGGCTGATCTACTGTGCACTCTAGCTCTTGTTGGGGATACTACAACTCATGGGTGACCTGCTAAGATCACCCTCTATGCATCTAAGCCCTGTTAGGGTTGACCCTCATACCCTCGAGCTTTGTTAGGGCTTTAACAAGTGCACACAACAGTCACGGTGGTTGCTAGGGCTTCTCACAACCCACAGTATCAGCAACAACAAACCACAGGGTGGCTGCTAGGGCTGCTCACAGCCCACGGTAGTAGCAACAACAAACCACGGGGTGGCTGCTAGGGCTGCTCACAACCCATGGTTAGCAGCAGCAAGATTCAATGATGGTCACAAGTTAGCAACAGGAAGGCGACAATCACAATGGGCTAGCAGCAGCAGGATTCAGTGGTGGTTGCAAAGGGATGCTACAACTTGGCGACGACAGGGTTAGCAGTCGCAACTGCTACATGATTCAGTGAAGGGCAGCAGGCTGCCACAGACCCTCGCTAAGGTGGCAGCAAGACATAGGCCATGTGAAAATCATATCAGCAGGTACATTACAGTACGATACACGTGGCAACAGAGGTAGTAGCTGCAAGCCTGCTAGGGCTTATTTGGTTTTGGACTTTTTTTATACATTCATCTAAGAATTTTGAGAACAAGATTTCTCTTTTCATGTACAAACTTAATCATCTCATTTAGAGGATGAATTACTAATGCTTTGGGTTTTTTGTCCTTAAAAGGTTTCCCCATGAAAACTCATGTGTTCAATTGTGTGATGCTTGGTTGACGACTATACTTGTCTTACTATTGTTAATAATTAAAGTTCTATCTCTAACATAGTCTGCAATTTTGAAAATATCACACATGTTAAAATTCAACATAAACGGCTTTCACATGAGACAAAGATGCCACCCTTTCCAAGTCATTTGACCAAGTTCTCATGACTTTTTGACCTTGGTGTCATTTTATGTATTTTTAACATTTTTTGATCACTTTGTCGCATCTTTAAGAAAAAAATGCTTTACGAGATGTTTTAGCCGCCCGGAACATATTAAAAGTTGGTCTCGAGGTGTAGAGGACGCTCAGAGTGTGAAAACGAGCATCCATAGGCCAAATTCCGCCTCTGGATCAAGCTTTTATGCCCTTTACAATTTTTTTAATTAAACCATTAAAAAATAGCCTAATTTTGCGGGAAAAGTTATTTTTCTCAGAATTGAACAAAGACTTAGGGGGACCTAACACTTGCCCATACGACTTAATACCGACATGTGAACTTTAATAACCTGCTAAGGACTAACCACGAAGATGACCATTCTAGCTTTGGAGGAGCGATGAAAAACTTGAAAATTATACGTCACTTATTCAACATTGCATAATTGACAAGGGATAAAACACCTTGGAATGATCGGATTGACATCTACGTCTTAGGAAGCCAAGTCCTTTACAAAACGTTTGCCATGCTAGTACATTTATTACAATTTCCCCAAGGGGGTATGAACATGTGGTGCAAAAAATAAAAGGGCCAAGAAGGCTTGATGGACTTCTGAACTCTGATCATTAACAAGTATCCTTGTTCAAACATTGTCGGTTCACTTGAAATCCAACTAAGTACAACTTAGTTGGTAACACCTTCAAAGCCTCTTTATTTCATTCAATACTTCAACAATAGATACAAAGAATATACGAGCAGAGGTTCCACACTTCTGTGTCAAATAAAGTTAACACGCTCTCTTAAATAGATGCACCCAAGCTCAAGGAAGGGCGCACTTGCTAAAGGAGAGCGTTTGGCTTGTTTGGAAAGAGTTGAAGAATGAGTTTGGAAAGAACTAAATAATGGAAAAAACCAAAGACCAAAATGCCATCTTCCAAAAACTCGACTCCCTTGCCAAAGAATGATGCTTTTCTTGGAAAGTGCGCTCCCTTCATGGAGAAGTGCGCCCCTCTCTCATGAGGAAACATCCAACCTTTGATTTGTTCAAAAATAGTAAGCTTTGACCTTCCAAAATCTTTAGGATACTTGCCGCTTTACTTTGTCAACTCACGAAAATTGATTTCGGCATGTTTCCATGTTTTTATGTGTTGCCAAATTTTTTAATTTATCCAATTTTTTGGTCTTTTTTGGGTTTTTCGAGGAATAATTAATTTTGGAGATAAATAATTACTTAAAAACTTAGGAAAGTGGGTTTAGGGGTTAAGTGGGTGCTTTGAGTTAGAAAACGAACAACCCCATGCCCAATTTTACATCGCTTATTCAACATTGCATAATTGATAAGGGAAAAAATGCCTTAGAATGCTCGGATTGATGTTTAAGTCCTAGGAAGCCAAGTCCTTTACAGAAAATTTGCCATGCTAGAACATTTATTACTATATCCCCAAGGGGTATGCACATGTAATTATTGAAAAAGGGACCAAAACTTGTCTCGGTCTGACCATAGAAGTCTTGAGCACTGATAATGAACACGACACTTGTTCACAACTTTGGCGGCTCACTGAAAATCCATTGAGTGCAATTTTAGTGGATAATCGGACTCAGAGGGGTTCGGGTCGGGGTTGGAGTGGTCTAAGTCTAAAGGGAAAAGGAAAGGAGAGCATGGTTGACGAAAGGGATGGGGGTGATTGAGAAATGATTAATGAACATTAAAGGGGAGTAGGTCATGACGGGAAAGGACATAGTCCACCACTCTTATTGTCATCGTGAAGCTAACAAGTAAAGGAGCGAGATGTTGGAAAATAAGGGAGGTTGTTAAAGATAAGTAGCTCATGGGATCTCCAAGTTGCAGGAGGTGTTTTTCATATCTTGTAAAAGTCCCCAAAGGGTCGTCAGGTGATCGATGAAGTCCTACTAAAGCTGGATTGATCTTCTAAACATAGAACACGTCCACAGAGAAATCATGAAGAGAGACTTGAAGGGCTTTGGTGTGGCATTAAAATCAGCCAATAGGATTACCCCCACTGTCGAGTGTTGGATGATGCCAGAATATAGATCCAAGTAGGGGTTGCCGTCAGACTCACCATGAATAGAAAATTGAGATGAGGTTGGGGGATAGTAACAAACCTCTATGTAGAGATCTTTGAGGAGAGGGGTGATCTGCTAAGATGGACCTAGATGAACCCAATGTTTCCCCTAGTTTCCAGGACGCAGAGACGTGGGAGCGGGGAAATGCAGAGACAACATATGCAGAAGTACCCCTTAAATTTTAGGAAACGTCAAAGGATACATTGGGGTCTTTAACACAGGAGACCCCACCAGGAATACTAATTAAAAAATTATAGGTGATGTAATCGGAGAAACCACAGTACCGAAATGACGAAGTCGACGTTTCGAATCCATATCAGGATCCATCATCAGGACAAAGTCGAATGTGGAGAGAGTGAAAACCAATGTTAAATATTGGAGCTAGGTAGAAAGTCTAAGGTCGGCTCCAATATTTAACATTGGTTTTCACTCTCTCCACATTCGACTTTGTCCTGATGATGGATCCTGATATGGACTCGAAACGTCGACTTCGTCATTTCGGTACTGTGGTTTCTCCAATTACATCACCAATAACCTATCACCACAGAAATTTAGCAACTAAAAAATTATAATTAAAGAATTTAAAAATTAATGATAGCAAAACAATAACACTTAGATCATGTAATTTCCTATTATGCTTGTTCTCATGTAAATACTAAACCACTAACATCATATTCATAAATGAGTAAATCACAATTCAATGATTTATTCCAAGATTCATCAACAAATAAGATCATATTGATACTTAAAACTTTAAAATCTTCATCTTATACATCAACATTCTTGGTTTTAAGTGTATTGAGAATTAAAAAGTTAAAAGTTATCAATTAAAAAAAGGTTTAAAGTTTATCAAATACGTTATTTATGATACAAAAAAAATAATGATTCATGAAACAATAGTTAATCAAATTTAAAAATTTAAAACTTAATAATGTACTAAGTTGCACGAAACGGGGACGAAACGGGGAAACAGGGAAATGGGGGAAACATGACCCCCCAAAATTTTGGAAACGGGGAAACGCTATATATATATATATGAGCAAGAACATTTTTTATTTTAAAAAATAAAGGTGAAATATAAATCATAAACCATACATGTCGACAAATCATTGCTATATTGAGATCATATTCATTAATAACAACCTATGCCTCCCTCGTCTAGGCTCTAGCCTTTGTCTCTAACTCGAATTTTAAACTTGATCCTCCAAGGGCATTAGTCAATAGCTCAACACCCTACAATTTTGATGAAACTTCCTAATCCAATCGTTAAAATAAGGTAGAAAAACTTCCCATGTTTAATAAGTGATTTTGTTTGAGTGAAGAGTATATTTTTATTAATGTCATGACAAAGGAGTTCAACAATCAACACCACCAACATCAAGATACATATAGGTGTTGATCTGCTTGATCAAATGCCAATTCCATATCCTCATACATGATAGAATCTAGTGGAAATTTTGCAATCCTGAAATCCTGAAGTCTGCTGAATTTTGAATGGGATCTAAAATTCTACTTTTTGCATATGAAGTTCGATGAGGTTGGAACCACTCTCAAACATCCTGAAACAATTAATGGTAATGTTAAAAATTTAAATAAAAGTGACATTCTCCTTTTCTTTTATTTTCCATCCATTCTTTTACTTTAAGAATTTAACATTACCATTAATATCACCAAAAACACCTGCTCCATGGCAACATTTTTTTGGAAATGTGACCTAATTGACTGCAGCCATATCAGAAACGTGTTTTTGTACGGATAAAACGTGTTTCCATCTCGGAAACACGTTTCCGAGTTTCGAAACAGGGAAACGCGGGAAACAGGGTTGGGGCCCATGTTTCCTGCAACATAGATAATGTATAAAAATGTGTGTTAATTAAATAATAATTAAAAAAAAAAAAAAACACTTGTCTGAATTAGGTTTCGTTAGGGACTGACATCTCGTGACTTGTCTGCTGGTTAACCAACTATCGGGATTGATAGCTAGTTAATCGAGATATAGGTCATGGGATGTTGGTCCCTAACGGATCCTAACGTGGACCCTAACATGGCACGAAGCACTAACAAGTCATTGGCCCTGCAACCTCGACTTGCATTTTGCAGATGCCAAAATGAAAATGAGAAATGTGAAGGCCCTCACACTAGAAACATAAATGCAACTTCGACTTGCATATCCCTTGCGCATTATTGGAATTCGAGCTAGTAAAAAATACTAAAAAGACCTCGTGAATGTCTTCACGTGTCGACGGGTAAAGGAAAAGCCCTCTTGAATTGAATTTGACGGATTCCAGGCAGCCACATGGCTTGATTTAGACTATAGGATGGAAAGAATCTTGTTCACGTTTCCAGATATTTAGAAAAATATCCGGGTATGCGTTTCTGAGGGTTTCCAGTTTTGAGTACAAAGGGGAAACGATCCCAAACTTGTTTCCTCATTTCGGAAACTTGATCGGTCGAGGAAACAAGTTTTCGAGGTCCGGAAACACGTACCCATGTAACAGTGGATGAACCTCACAAGCTCATCCACTGCTACCACATAAATCCTACCTTGAAGAGAGCCTCTCGCGAACCATGCCACTCTACCTATGCCTTGGACCCCACTTGAAGTTCTAGTTTCCTGTTGACAGGCAAAAAAGTAGTGATAACTTGCAATCTTCGGAAGTGGCTTGACATGACTCTCATGGGTCTCAATAATAAAAAGGAAATCAAATGAACAAAGAGATATATAACATGGCCGACTGAGACTAGAATGACCCATTACCATTCCCACACCCCACTGAAACCCCCACGCCTTATCGTCTCCTCCATCGAGCTAGTTATTTGGAGAACCCAAGCCGAGAGTACTCAGGAGATGGGGAGTCTTTAATAGTGGCTTAGAGGACTCGGTTGACTGTCCATTTCCCTACTTGTCGTGTGGTTACGACTAGCTCCCTGGAGCATTTCGGCTCTGCAACATGGGATCTAGTGAGTTTGGTGTCTAGGAAAATCCTAGCAAGGAGAGAGAAACTTTCGCTTGGCATTGAGAGCCTGAAGTCAATTGCCCATTGTCTTGAACTGGATGAAGAGGGTAGAATCATGGCCAAACCATGCTCTCTCAAGGGGAATATCAGAGAGCTTAAGGTACTCTTGTAGGAACATGGCTCCCACTTGCATGGGATCTAGGGAAGGAGAGGGTGAGGGAGGGCCCCCCTTACCTTTAGGTTCAATTCTCGAGCCCTTCGATTTTACTCTTTTGTTAGTTTGGTCTAAACCACTTCCTTGATCGCAACTAGAGGAGGGAAGGTTTTCCACACTTGACAATCTGCACCCAAGAGTTAAGACGTGTCTCAGTTTCTTGTTTGGAAGTGGCCTACTGGTTTCATATCTCCTCGTGCTTATTTTTAAGCTCGAATTTCGAAATGCAAAGCATCATTGTGGGGGTGGAGGGCGTCTTCTGTTTTCTCTTCATTCAACATTTTCTCGAGGGATGCATTTTCAACTTTCAACTCGGTTTTCTTATTTGAAAGAACGAGCGTTTCTTGTTGGCCTTGTTGCATCTCTGAGTGGAGCTTACTTTTTTTGATTTCAAGAGAGTCTATCCGTCATAGCAATTTTTTAATTTGGGATATCCATTATGATAAATTCAACTCCAATGTGATATCAGTTGGGCTGTAAATTGTTCCCAAGATATTGTTGCAATTTTTGATGGAGTTGAATTGATCCTATTACCACCTAAGTTGTACTTGGTGGATTTTTCAAGTGAGCTGGCAAAGTAGAACAAGTATACTTGTTCATTCTTCAGAGTTCAGAAATCCACTAAGCTTTTTCTAGGAGTTTGTTCAAATTTTTCTGTAACACATGTTCATAACCCCTTGGGGAAATTGTAAAAATTATGCTAGCATGGTCAATTTTTATAAAAGGCTCAACTTCCTATACTTAGACACAAGCCAACTAGCCCGTAGTGTTTTTTCCCTCGGTAATTATTGGTTGTTGAACAAATGACTAATAATTTTTCAGTTTTTCACTCACACCTCCAAAGTTGGGGTAGTCGTTTTTGTGGTTAGGCCTTAGGAGGTTATTAGAGCTTCTATGTCAACTTTTTTAAACATGCTAGGCATTTGAATTGAGTCGTATGGACATGTGCTTGGTCCCCCAGAAGTTTTTGGTCAGTTCCAAGAAAATCAAATTTTCCCGCAAAATTAGGCCATTTTTTAATGGTTTAATTAAGAAACTTCAAAGTGTAATATAAGTCGGGTTTGGAGTCCGTTTTTGGCGCGGGGATGCTTGTTTTCACACTCAAAGCATCCTCTTTACCTCAGAGGCCACTTCTACTATGTTTCAGGTGGCTAAAATATCCCAGAAGGCATTATTTGGCTAACAGAGCATCAAATTGACATTTTAATGCTAAAGTTGCATCAATGTGGCACTAAAATAAAAAATTGAAAAAGTCAAAAATCAAACTTTAAAGGTTGGAAATGACATGGCGTGTGGGCCCCATGTCATGCGACCCTCATCCACATGAAGGCACTCAAACTTTGGTTATAAGTCAAGGTAGCAAATGGTGTAAAAGGAGATGACGTCAACCTACACGAGTTTCATGCCAACCGAGTAAAGTGTTGTGATAGCATATAGGGGTGGACCCCTCTTCATGTGATGAGTGTTAAAAACTTTAGGTAAAGTAATATGTCATTTAATTTGATGTTTGAGAAAGCGCATGGGTTGGCATAAGACTCACATGTGAGGATTGAGCCAACCTCATTGAGATAGTGAGTGGTTGGAGAGATGAGCAGTTGCCTCTCCAGTTCCACTTCTCTCCAACTCACCACAACTCAGTTAAACTCCAATGAGCCCTACCTCTCTCTGCTAGTGGTGGATTACCCCCCCTCTCTCATTTGGCTATTTAAGCGGGCATCCTCTCCTCATTTTCTCATGGTTAGAGGACCGAAGGAATGCTCAAGTGTTGTAACTTGTATTGTAATTGTAATACTCTTTGGAATAATAGAAAGACTTTGGAGGTCTCATGCGGTGTATGGCTCAAGTGTGTGGATGAACTTGCATAATTCATGAGGCAATCTGTATCATTCATTTTTGTTGTATTAGTATGGTTTGTTGTGGCCCTACAAGGAGAAGTAATCTCAATAGGGTAAGAAATTTCTTGCTTGATTATTTCTTACTGATTAGTTGCATTAGATATCTTGGACGTATATGTTATTTTTGTTTAAATGCATGTTTTCCGGTTTTCTTTTGTAGTTAACACCTGTCTTTGTGCAAGAATTGATGAATTGATACATGTATCTAGGCTTGAACGTTTGGTTGATCTTGTTTGACTCCTCCAATTTTCGAGCACTTCCAAGGAGCATAGTCCCTCTGCTTTCCACCAAAAAACTCCACGGCTTAAGGGATTCACAAGCTTGGAGCTATCTCCTCTTTTCTCTTTCCGTCACTTCTAAATCAAATCTTTCTTGGTTACAGTTACTCACATGCTTAAGTAGATTAGTATTGATTTTTAAAATAATATCTAAAGGTTGATCTGTTTAAACATGTATCTAGATCTAGAAGCATAAAGTAATATTTTCAAAGTAGATCTAGTTTTTATTAAGTACTTGTGCATATTTCCAATCCTTCAGTACTTAATATTTTTATGTTGTTAACGCTTTATTGGGCACATTTGATGCATTACAGGTGGTTGGTTTTTCACTTTTAATGCCAGGACAAGGATAATTGTTGCTGGAAAATCAAGGATCTAAGTTGTTCAAAGACCTCTCAGAGGACCACTCTTGATTTTATCTTAATCATAAAACCTGTAAGCCTTTGGATCTAGATCTGTAAGGATCATTGGCATCCACCTAAAGCATTGTAAAGATTAATAAAGCTTTTAGTAGGCTCATCAGAGCCCACTCCTCATCCCCCTTTGGGGATCAACGTTGGTGCACTTTTTTTTATGATTTGTGATTGTTAGCTAGTTCATTTGGTTTCTCCTATTTATTCTTTTATTGGTGTTGAAGTAAAGGAAATACTTACCCTATGCTCTCTCGAGTATCCGAAAGGGGGAAAGAGATTTGTGGTAGGAATTAATTAGAAAATATTTCTGTTGTTTCCTTTTCTAAAATAAACCCCCTTGCTTTCTCGATTACGGTTCACGGATAAGGGGTTGCCTAAGTACTAGACCTGGAAAGAGATTCTTGGTTTTCATTTTTTAAACCAACAAAACCTTGTTAAAAAATCCTTAAAATTAACAAGGCTCTGATCCTCGTATGCTCTACTTCCATTGCATCTTCATCTGATCAGCTTGTTGTATCAAAAAATGATCGGAGCGACTAGTAGTTAGTCTCATCTTTTTAATTAATCTCCCAACAACAAAAATCCAGTGTTGTGTTTTGCTTCGTGTGGGAAAATTGTACAGAGGAAGAGGAAACAACTGAAAAGTGACCTAGGGCCCCGTCAGGCTACATCCTTGTTCGTATAGTGTTGGACATTCCCCCATGACTCCATTCGACCCACATTTCCTCATGTGCTACCACACTTAGTGAGTCTGGACCTATGTTGCAGGAAACGACTAGGTAATAGGCGTACCAGTACCAGAAACATCTCGAAACACCGAAACGGGTACGAAATGCCGATATCCGTATCGTATGACGTTTCACAATTGCGAAACGCCGTACTATACGATTGCTGGTGTTTCGGCTCGTGTAGGTGGCGTTTCGACATCAATTCTTCCTATTATCAGCCTGTACATGCAACCAAGAGGCCTACAGGTCCCTCAAATGGGCTCAAAATTTGTTTTTTTTTCCATTTTTAAAAGGATACACGGTGGTATATGGAATCAATGATATAGTCATGGCTTTCCTTCTAAAATGTCATTTATGTGTGCCATTATATTTTTCTTGCAAGATAATGTATTTTATATATATATATATATATATATATATATATATATATATATATATATATATATATATATATATATATATATATATATATATATATATATATATATATATATATATATATATATATATATATATATATATATATATATATATATATATATATATATATATATATATATATATATATATATATATATATATATATATATATATATATATATATATATATATATATATATATATATATATATATATATATAGATATTTTTATATACGACGTTTCCATTTTTGGAGGGTCGTGTTTCTTGTTGTCCCCATTTTAGAAGCTTCTAGACGTTTCCCCATTTCGTGCATCTTAGGTCTGGACATATTCCCTGTACCTTCGTGGTATATTGGGATTCCCCCTCCTTTCTAATAATCCAGATCACGACCACATTAATAAAACTGACCAACAATTTACCCACTCCCTTAATCACTCATGTTATAAACCTAAAATTTACCAAGCGAGACACTGCAATACTTTCACTAAGACTACACTAGCAACCCTCATATGCAAAGCACTTTCTTCATTTGGCATTGGTCTCTTTACTCTTTTATTTTGCATAAGTTAATTTCGCAAATGTGTTTTGAATGATGTGTGTATCTCTCTCAAGGTTGCTAAGAGTAATTTATTTGCAGTAATTGGTGGGTAACATTTTGTTTGATTTCACATTTAACTCCTAGAACAAATCTTTCTTTCGTAGAATAAAAGCCTTAGATTTTACTTTGCATAGGGACCACCCCCTTGGCTTCGCTAGGAGTTGACCTAGACAGAGGAGCCGAGTATCAGGTGACAACACTTGGCTCGAGCTTGCCCCCAAGGTCGAACCTAGTGGCTTGAAGATTTCTGCCATGTGACTTGAGGTGTGAATTAGGCGGCAAAATGTCCCTATGTTTGAATTTACTGGCCTCTGAGGGAGCATAGTCCTCCATAGATCCCCTTTTCATGAGAAAGATTTGGCTGGATGCAGACTGAGAGTGACCCCGAGTAGAAGAACTCTGAATTGTAAGAAAGGCTTTGTTTTTGGCTTGACCCACAAATTTTGAGGTTGCGTTGATGACATGTTTCTTTTACTTTAGCAACTCTGTATCGATTACTCTTTGCTTCTGAAGGGTGTGTTTTTCTGTAAATTTATTTATTCGCTCAAGCCAACCCAGAAGGTGGTGAAAACCTTGTACTCAGTCTGAAATACAAAATTAAAGAACCCCTCACACTAAGGTAATCCACACATAGAAACCTCGAGATGAGGTGGAATCCGTGAACCTTGTATTTGGACCTGACAGATGTAGGGTCCTAGGGAGAATGTGAGGACAGTGTGGGGAGGTTTAGGGTTGTGGGAGACTGCGAGGACAGTTGCGGGGAGGTACAGGGCGCCACGAATAGAGTCGCCACAGGCCTGTGGAAAGACCTCCAAGCCATGACGTTGTTATCCAACTTTTTGTATCATAAGTTGGGTTACCTGAGGAGCCGCCAGTTGACAGACTTGTTCAAAGTCTGATTCCAGTGTATTAGTTGATCTGTCTGCTTGTCTAGCCAATATTGGCTAGTCACTTTTTTATTTGAATAATTTTGACCATGGCCCCGCGGGGTTTGTAATAAAATGTGCTAGTAGGATATTTTTGAGTGGTTCGGTCTCCTAAGACGTAGAATTGCAAATAGGGTATTCGAGGGAGTTTTTGCCCCTGACAATTATGCTTTGCCTTCAGCCGAGTATAATTGACGAGGTTTTCTTCCGCTTCCTCCAAAGCTGGAATGCTCGATGTTGAATTCTGGGCCTTGGGGGGTTATTAGAGCCCAACTGAGTGTTATAAGCCTACTAGACATTATTTAGATAGATCATGGTCATGTCCTAAGTCATCTGGACACATAAAAAAAAAATTTCGAAAAAATTCTTTTCGAACAGTGAAAAATTATTTTTTAACTTTTAATTACTTTTCCTAAGTTTTATGGGTTAATTTTTCCATAAATTAAATGGAAAAAATCCGTTCGTGATTTAGACTCAGAATTCAGTGATTGAAGGCTCTAACCTTAAGCCAAAAATCATTCTTGATAAGCCAGCCAGTCAGAACCAACTTTCAAATCAGCAATCGGACACATAATGCCTTGTTACTCAAAAAAGTCAGTTTTGAGTAAAAAATGATTTTTAGTAAAAAAATGATTTTTATTAAAAAAAATGATTATTTTGGAGAAAACTAAAACTCTCCAAATTAATCCAAATTTAGTAAAATAAAAGACTAAATGACATCTCATGGAACACTTATGATGATTGGAGTTATCATAACTCAGCTTCAGTCATCATTAAGAGAGCAATTAATTTATTATCAGTTATCAGACATGTCATCTCCAGCTAAAGATAAGATGGAGAGCTCTCATTGGTCCGGTGATTTGATCGAGGTGAAGACTAAAGCTTACACCATCAGTGGGCTTCTCAAACCTAGCTCAGGCTCCTGCCAGACCTAAAGGATGAGCTTGCCTACATCCAGACTCACACGTGTGGCCTCATCCTTGGCTTGTTTTTAGTGCACAGGTTTGGAGTGGGGGCGCCTTGCCTGGGTGGAGGCCTCCCCTCACTCTCGGTTCTCCAGTTTAGGTCTGGGCTCTTTGTTAGGTGGCTAAGCTGGTTAGGGTTGGTTTTTTGGTTTTAGGGTTTTAGCACTCTCTCATTTGTTAAAATAGAGGCTCTTTCAGCTCTATTGGATGGATATTTTGGGGATGAACACTCTGCCAAAATTATTGTAATATTTGTTTAAAGATTGGAATAAAGTTGTGACTTTGGAGGTCTATGTATGAGCTATTGGAATTGTGGATTCACACCGTCTTTTGGTGATATCTCTCTTACCTTTCTCTTTCTCAATTATTAAATCATTATTCAATATATACTCTTGAAGGGCTAACAATCTAGTTTATGAGTATTTTGTTTGGATTTAATTTTGTTTTCAAGGGTTTTGCAGAGATCATTAAAGGTGAAGGACAAGCTTAAAGATCAAGCTCTTCTTCATGAACCGGTGGTTATTTTCATCTAATTCCTTCGTTTTGCAGGTTCTCCTAAGCGCTTCTCAATCCAAGAAAGAAATACAACAGTCAGGGTTTCTCCTTCCTTCCATCAACAAAGATTAAACAATGCACCTGGTTACCGAACTTCCTTCCTCTTGTTCTCTTTTTCCTCTTTGACCTCCTTTCGTTTCCTTGCTTGCTAGCCCCTTTCCTTTTTGCTTTATTTGTCTCTTTTCACTCTTTCTTTTTTCCTGCCTGTTTTTTGCCTTAGTTCACCACTCCTTTTTTTCCTTTTGGACAGCCCTAGTGTACCCTAGTTTATGCCCCCTTTTTGCCTCTTTTTTGCCCTAATTTTTGGACCCACTTGAACCTTGTTTTTGGCTTTTTTGGCCACTTTTTGTTCACTGTCCTTTATTTTTATTTTTATGACAGCCATCTTCCTTTTTCATCGCTGCCCCATTTTATTCTTTTTTACCACTCATTTTCTTCTTTTTGGATAGCCCTAGTGTGCCCTAGTTTATGTCCATTTTTTGCCTCTTTTTGCCCTAGTTTTTGTGCCTTCTTCGATCTTGTTTTTGGCCTTTTTGGCCACTTTTTGTTCGCTGTCTTGTTTTTTGATTTTTTATGACAGCCATCTTCCTTCTTCATCGCTGTCCCATTTTATTCTTTTTTACCACTCATTTTCTTCTTTTTGGACAGCCCTAGTGTGCCTTAGTTTATGCCCCTTTTTTGCCTCTTTTTGCCCTAATTTTTGGGCCTTCTTCCATCTTGTTTTTGGCCTTTTTGGCCACTTTTTGTTCGCTGTCCTGTTTTTTTATTTTTTATGACAGCCGACTTCCTTCTTTATCGCTGCCCCGTTTTCATCATTTTTCATACTCCTTTGGCCTCATAGTTGGTTGCTCTT
>LPNX010789213.1:855798-875853 GCA_001517045.1 Pseudotsuga menziesii | reverse complement strand
TTGAAAAAAATGGTTATTTTTGTATTTTTTTATGCTTTACGACATTTGCCGATATTTTCCGATATTTTCACCGTTGCTGCCGATAAGTTACATTCCAGACTCTCGGCGATATATTCGCCGACACGATATATGTAACTTTGATGTGTATTGACTCTAATTTATATTGAATATTTGTAAATGTTCTAGTTTCTAAAAAAAATTGGATCTATATGTTTATATTCTTAATATATATATATATATATATATAACATGTTCTTTGTGTCTTGATTCTGAGGGTCACTGTGTCCATGTCGGACACTCGTATTTCCATGTCCTTCGTGTCCCATGTCCTTGTGTAAGGTGACTTAGAGACCTAAATGGTTTGAGTAGACATTGAGGGATGCCCGGAGCATGGAAAGAAGGCCTTCGAGAAAGTTTTTGAACTATATGGTACTGATGAGCAACATCATCGATTCCGATCAATTTTGAGGAAGCAACCGACAAGTAGGTTTGGAGGGATGCCATGGTGGGGTACACCTCTATCATGAAGAATGATGTTTGGGATATTGTGCTTAGATCGGAGGGGAAGTCTGTGGTGACTTCCAGGTGGCTCTTTAAGAATAGGCATGCTACAGATTGTAGTATCAAGAAGTTCAAGGCGAGGGTTCTCTTAGAGAGAGGGAGTAGACTTTGAGGAGGTATTCGTTCCAGTCGCCGGATATGCTTCCATTCGGGTTGTGATATCTATTTCCCCAGCATGAGGTGGAGGATTCACCAGATGGACGTGAAGACAACCTTCCTCAGAGATCATTGAGGATGAAGTATATATAGAGTGACCTCAGGGTGTTGAGGTAGATGGAAGAGAGTCTCATGTGTGCAGGCTTAAGAAAGCCTTGTACAGATTCAAGTAGGCACCCAGGACTTGGTCTGCCAGGATTGATTGATACTTGTAGAACACGACCTTCACCAAGAGTGAGGTAGATCTTAACTTGTACTTTACTTGTTGGATCTGAGCCACTCATCTTGGTGTTGTATGTGGATTATTTGTTTCTCATAGGTGTAAAAGAGCTTATAGCAGGGTGCAAGGCAGATTTGGCGAAAGAGTTCGAGATGAAGGACATTGTATTGATGCGTTACTTCTTGGGGTTAGAGGTATGGAAGAGATTGGGTGAGATCTTTCTTGGTCAAGGGAAATACCCAGTGGAGATCTTGAAGAGATTCAAGATGGAGGATTGTAGATTGATGGCTACAACTATGGCTACCAACCTGCACAAGGTTGGATCTTTAGATTTAGAGTTGGTGAATTCCCGGGTATACAGACAACTAATAGAATCCTTGATATATTTTGTAGCTTAGATCCCTGTTTGGAGGATTGGGGATGGCTTGGGGATGCTTGGGTTTTTGACCTAGTTGAGTACATTGCTTAGGAGGATCAATGGAGTATGTGGAGGCTTGTGATGGAAGCATGTGGACTTACCTTGTGTAGCTACATCATATTGGAGTCTTTATTGTGTACGATATCATGTTGGAGCATGACATATGCACCTTAGTGTGGATTCCTCACTTGTTATGGCCCTACAAGGCTCATGTAGGTTGCTTGCAAGGGCTTGTTCCCACATAGTATTGTTAGCCTCCTCATATAAATAGAGGAAGGAGAGAGCGTTTCCATTCATATCATCATTGTATTGTCTTTGTACTTAGCTTCTTGAAGGATGTTTCTAGGGTTTCATCATGAACCCTAGGAGTAGTTATGAAGTCTAGAGAAGACATCTTTGTTGGATCTTAATTCTTGTGACTAGGGTTTTCTCTAGTGGAGAAGAAGATGTTGAAGATGATCATATCACTTGTGTTCATTGCTGTAAAAGTACATTTTCAGATCTGGTTATTGGTTGATAAGTTTCCCCATAAGGGGGTCTGAAATTTATGTTATTGTTCTATATCTTTACTCCTTGAATTGTCGTGAAGTGTGGGCTATTTGAAGAGAATTATTGTGATATTTCCGTTGCTATTTTATACTCTAATTTATAACAGTCTTATGGCTGAAAATTATAGGGCTAAGATTTGAGAGTGAAATTTCGGTTTTGCATTAATCGTCCAAGTGCATGGATTTTCAACATGATACAACAACTTGTTTTCGTTGAGATCACTCTTGCATTAAAGAGAGTTTGAATTTTAGTTGGACTTCACCTAGCATAGGTGTTTGACCTAGTTGAGGTCTTAAGGTGTGAAACCCTAGGTTGCTTGAGAGAAGCACCTTGACCCTTGGAAGGGTTGCTTCTTCTTCAAATTGTAGACTTTCCAGGACACATGTCTTTGATTGCTTACTTGTCTTTTAACAATGTGTATAGTGTTGGTTGGTTTGTGGATAGTGGAGTTTTGAGACATATGGCATATGATTGATCCTTGTTCAATAGATTTCAAGAGCCAGACAAGGCATGTGTGTGGAGCTTGGTGATAATGCTACTTACCCCATGAGAGGAGTTGGCTCCATCTGATTTGAGATGCCTTTAGGTAATGTTCCAAAGTTGGATTTTGTTTTGTTTGTTCCTGGTTTGTAGAAGCATCTTCTTTCTATGTCTTGTGTGACATATGCACATTGGATGATTGCTTTTGAGGGATAAGAATACACCATTAGTGATTGTAAACCGAGGACTTTAGTTAGAGGGATGAAGGGGGCTAGCTTTTATAGGTTACTTGATGATCCAGTGGCACTTGTACATTCTAGTGAGAGGTTGGTAGAACCTTTTACGGTTGAGGAGGCACATGTATGGTGGGATGCCATGGTGATAAGTTCAAAACCTATTGTGGTTTCAGTGGTTGAATCTTGGATTCAAGATGTTGTGATGGATACAATGATACATTTACAACTTAAAAGATCAAGATTTTGTCACATTAAAAGAGTGTTGTGAGTAGAGATGTGATATTTGATAAGGATGAGAGATCTTGCAGTTCACAAGATTCTCATTCAGTGGTTGAGGAGGATGTAGAGGTTGTTTTTCCATAAATTGATTCATAGATTTGAGATGAATTAGATTTAGAGGGAGTTGAGGTGAGGTTGAGTATGGATATGCTCTCACCTACTCCAAATTGTAGGAGGCCAAAACGGCTCACTCAGACATTACTGTTATCAGGGATCTTGTAGTTTCCCTGTAGAGTAATCCTATACAGGATGGCAGAGGGGACATGCAACCAAAGCCGCGATCTACGAAAACCCTACCCCCCAAAAGATGGATGGTTGTCACGTCGGTTAGGATTTCCTTCGCTTTATGCCACTGAAGAAACCCAAGTGACAATGGGGGAGTCCCAGACCTATCTTGAAAGGACAGACCTAAAGCAAGTCACCAGATCAAACCTTAAAAGAGGATACGTAAAGTGAATGCTTGAAACCTTAGATTTAAGGGATAAGCCACATATTAAGGAGTGCTTGAGTAGAGGCGGTTAAAGATGCTGGTAATGTTACTCAAGCAAGATAACACAATGACTTATGTAGTTTAGGATAGAATCTAGGATTAATGTGTTTGTTCAAACGATCAAAGCTGGGACCATGGGGAGATTTAAGCAGAAAAATGGTAATTTTCCAAGGTGAGGTTGAAACGAAGAATTAAGGCTTTCAACACACTTGCTTAGATGTAGGATTTGACAGTATGACAAATTCTAAGTGTTGTCCGCCGATTGCACACTAGCAGCAGAAATCTTCCAAAAGTTGTCTCCTCACTTAGGAAAGTGGGAGTGGTGTGACCTTGGGGGCAAGCACAGAGCCAGGTACTGTCACCTACTCCTAGCTCCTTCGTTTAGGCTAACTCCTAACAAAGCCAAGGGGGGTAGTCCCTAACAAAGAGTTTTCTATGGCTCAATGTTTAAGTTAAGTTTTATATGTTTTGGATGCGGATGGGTGTTGTTTAGGAGTTATTGTGATTTAAAATGATTTAATATTAAGGGGATGATGATTAATCAAAGCAATCCACGTTGCTAACAAGAGATCACACAGATAAGCAAAGCTTCTAGACTTTTAATTAAGCATTCAAATATAATCAATTGAAATAAACCATAGACAGTTGATCAAGATAGAAAATTAATCAAATATAACAAAGGACCAGTGCCTTATGGAGTCAAATAAGCACGTGAAATAAAGTCTAAGAATTAAGCTAGTGAGTATTAGGTTTTGCAAGTGGTCTTGGTAGATTTTAAGAATTTTAAATGCTCTTGATTAGGGTGTCAACGAAGGTTTGTCAAAGCCAGGAGACTCTTCTAAGTTCCCTCCGTTGAAGACATGTCGGGCCCGCCTAGTATCCCAGGCTGGTATCGCAAAGATTGACCAGCTAGCTGAGAATCTAAGACAGCGGGAGGTTCCGGTGCCTCTACTAGGAAGTACTTTGGAAGAATCCCTACAATGCTGGTGCGTTGGTTACGGGTGTTTAAGTATTATTAAGTTACTCTTATAGGGTTTAAAGATCCAGTGCCGTTTTTGGGTATTCCGATCTGGGATTAGTCAAAGCATACTCCGGCAAGGAGGGAAAGGAGTTAATTAATTAAAGGGGTGTGTGTGTTGAAGGTTTTATTAAGTTAATTAATTAGACTCTCCGACAGAGAGCGCTCTTGACCTTGTCTTATGACAAAGGTTCAAGAGTCTTATCTAATCTAGATGAGACTAATGCAAGGGTGATGCAAACGCTAAGGATGCTCTCCGATAGAGAGTGCTCTTGAATTGTGTTTTTGCAAGTTCAAGAGTCTTACTTAAGAGTTAATTGATTAAACAAATGTGAACAAGAAGCAAAGATGAGTTATTAAACTCTCCTACAGAGAGCACTCTTGATCCACCTTATGGTGTGATTCGAGAGATTTAAGCAGTTGATTTACTTAGAAAGATAAACAATTAAAAATAGAGAAATCAATTTAATTAATGAATTAGATGTGATGGAATAACAATTATTCTAAGAATAAGATGCAAATAATGATGAAAACGATCAAATATAACCTAAGCATACACAAGTAAACACAACACAAGACTCTTCAAATGGGGGAGGATGAGAGTGGGGACTTAAAAACCCCACTCAAACACAAGATCTTTATTAAAATTTATATAATGTGCCTTAAAGATTTTAATCCTTGAAATGACTTTTCAAATGAAAGCAAACAACTCTATTAATATTAGGACTTGTGTAAAAAGGAGAGTGCTTTTACTTTTACTTGAAGATCTTTCTGAAACCTGTGAAAATGGAAAAGAGAAGAAGTTTGAATTAGAGCCAAAAGAGCAAAGGAAAAGAGGGCTGAAATAAAAGAAGATGAGGAAAAGAAGGCAAGAAAAAAAAGAGAAGGTCAAAACCAAAGAAAGGGAGGGATAGGGTAGCCAACTATGAAGCTGAAGGAGGACAAAAATTGAAGAAAACGGGGCAGCGAAAGAGAAAACAAATGGCTGTCATAAAAATTACAAAACAGGACAGCGAACAAAAAGTGGAAGAAAATGCCAATAACAAGGTTGAAGAAGGCCCAAAAACTAGGGCAAAAAGAGGCAAAAAAGAAGGAAAACTAGGGCACACTAGGGCTGTCCAAAATGAAGAAAATGGATGGTAAAAGAGAGTAAGAACGGGGCAGCGATGAAGAAAAAGTGAGAAAAGACAAACAAGTTAAGGAGGAAAGGGGCTAGCAAGCGAGGAAACAAAAGAAGTCAAAGAGCAAAGGGAGAACTAGAGGAAGAAAGTTTGGTAACCAAGAAAGTGTTTGAATTTATGAAAGAATTTGAGATGGAACTTTGGAGTAAGATCTCCTTGTTTTTTCCTCTTGGAAAAAGCCAAACTCTCTCTATAGGTCTTGAAAGTCAACAATGTTAGAAGGTTCTTATGATGATGGAGATGAGATTGATGCAGCTGAGCTCGCACCCTTATCCAAATGGCGAGATCTGTAAAGACAATCCAACTTGAAACCCAGTGAGATCAAACAATAAAAACTAGTATGCTATGAATATTCAAACCAAGATCAATACTTCATATAATTGAATATTTGTACCCATCTAGATTATGATAAACTTTGCATAATAAACAAACTTGATAGCAGCAAATGGTAAATCTTATGTTCTAATAATAGACTTCTAAAGCTAGTTGTTTGATTCAACACATAAATAACAAATTGAAAGCATGGAAAGAGATCACCTCATACAACACATCCACCAATGAAGAGACAATCCTGTAGACCTCCAAAGTCGAAAAGCTTTATTCAATAAAATAATGATTACAATTTTTGCAAAGTTTCTATGCCCAAAAGTCCATCCTAATAGAGCTGAAAGAGCCTCTATTTATACAATGAGAGAGTGTTAAAACCCTAAAAACCAAACCTCATAACCTAATCGGCTTGGCCACCAAATAGAGAAACCAAACCTAAGACGGAGAGCTAGGAGTGAGGGGAGGCCTCCACCTAGGCAAGGTGCCCCCACTCCAACTCTGAACAACCAAATCAAGCCACAGATGAGGCCACACGTGTGGAAGGCGCCCTCAGGAGAGAGAGAGGCGTGAGCTATGAAGGAGACGTCTGGTGATGTAGGTAAACCACCTTTTAGGTTTGGCAGGAGCCTGTGCTAGGTTTGGGAAGCCCACTGATGGTGTAAGCCTCAGTCTTCACCTCGATCAAATCACTGGACCAATGAGTGCTCTCCATCTCATTCTTTAGCTGGAGATGGCACAACGGCTAATTGATAATAAATTAATTGCTCACTTAATGCTGACTGAAGCTGAGTTATGACGACTCCAAACATCATGAGTGCTCGATGAGATGTCATTTAGCCTTTTATTTCGTTGAGTTTGGATTAATTTGGAGAGTTTTAATCTTCTCCAAAATAATCATTTTTTAATAAAAATTCGTTTTTCCCTCAAAACTGACTTTTTTGAGAAAAAAGGCATTATGTGTCCGATTGATGATCCGAAAATTGGTTCTGACTGGCTGGCTGATCAAGAATGATTTTTGGCTTAAGGTTAGAGCCTCCAATCACTGAATTTGGAGCCCGGATGACCGATTTATTACAAACGGGTTTTTTCCATTTAATTTATGGAAAAATTAACCCAAAAAACTTAGAAAAGTAATTAAAAATTAAAAAATTTAAAAAATAATATTTTCCTCGTTCGAAAAAGTTTTTTCAAATTTTTTTTATATGTCCAGATGACTTAGGACATGACCATGCTCTACCTAAATAATGCTTAGTAGGTTTATAACACTCAGTTGGGCTCTAATAACCCCGCAAGGCCCAGAATTCAACATCGGGCATTCCAGCTTTGGAGGAAGCGGGAGAAAACCTCGTCAATTATACTTGGGTATAGGCAAAGCATAATTGTCAGGGGCAAAAAACTCCCTAGAATACCTTATTTGAGATTCTACGCCTCAGGAGACCGAACCACTCAAAAAATACCCTACTAGCACATTTTATTACAAACCCCACGGGGCCATGGTAAAAAATATTCAAATCAAAAACTGGCTAGCCAATATTGGCTAGACATGAAGACAAATCAACTGATACACTAGAATCAGACATTGAACATGTCTGTCAATCGGCGGCTCCTCAGTTAACCCGACTATGGTACAAAAAGTTCCAGAGAGACAGCTGCTAGCGAATTGTTCTAGAGAGAGAGCTGCTCACGCCCCCTGATCCCGCAATATCTGATAACTGCTCCGGATGAGCACGGTCGGATCTAATAATCACCGGGTACCGGAGTAAGATGCTGATGATGAGAATGGTGCCTGAGTTTCGAAGTAAAACTGAGATCTGAAGACCCAACAACTGATTAGGGCTTTCTGGCTGAAAACCCCCCCTTACGGCTGCACACGTGTCCTTGCAACAATCTACACCGTATAGTGGATAACTATGAATGAATGTAAGAGCAAATGGTGAACCTGTATGGCTTACCCTGAATGAGACTAGGGCAGATATTTGACTGCCGAAACCCTGCTAGTTGAAGATGCCATCTCCAACCCCAACTGCTGTGCTGCACGCTGTGCTGCTGTTCAAGAGCTCCCAAAATAATAATCTTCAAAAGTGAAGTCTCCTTTCGCTTTATCCTCCTTTTATAACTTTCAACTGCGAAAACCCTAATCTTTGACCTAATTAGGTCACTTTATCTTCTAATTTGCTGTTGACTTGCATGCATGCGTCTAGAGACTTAAATGAGTGCATGCATCATTAAATAATGCTTGGATGGCATGCACGAAGGTGGCCTTTGGCCTCGGTGGCCCTTCTTGACCTAATGATGATGCCCTAGATTTTCTATGGATGGCATCAGTTCTTAGATGATTCCCTAACTGTCAGTAACCGCTCGAATGCACAGGAATCACATAGGTTAGCAGTTTTGGGCCTCAAGGCCTAATCGGAAGAGGACATTACATAGTCCCATCAGAAAGTTCACAAGAAAACTTATCCTTGGCATACTCTACTTCTAACGTGGCTTTCCAATTTTCTACTATGTCCATTAGAGAAATAGAAGGTCTTCTAGATAAGGCATCAACCACCACATTATCTTTTCCCTTCACATATTTAATATCAAAGTCAAATGCTTTAATCTTACTCAACCACTTTTGCTGCCTTTCATTTAGATCCTTTTGAGTGAGGAAGTACCTTAAGCTGTTATGGTTAGTTTTGACCTTAAATTTGTTTCCCACTAAGTATTGTCTAAACATGATCAAAGCATGCATGATGGCTAACATTTCTTTATCATAAATGGAATAAAGCTTCTCATGTGGCTGTAGCTTCCTACTCTCAAAGGCTATTGGGTGTTGTCCTTGTTTTAGGACTGCTCCAATGCTCTTTCCTGATGCATTACATTGCAAAACAAATGGTTTAGAAAAATCAGGCAAGGCTAGAATATGACAGTTACTTATTACCTCTTTCATTCTTTGGAAAGCTTTTTCAGCCCCTTCATGCCATTTGAAAGCATCTTTCTTTGTCAAATTAGTGAGAGGTGAAGTGAGTTGGGAGAACCCCTTCACAAACTTTCTATAGTAGCTGCAAATTCCAATGAATCCTCTCAATTCAGTGAGATTTTTGGGACGAGGCCATTCTATAATGGCTCTTATTTTCTCCATATCAACCTTCACACCATCTTGACCAATGATGTGTCCAAGATACAAGAGCTCTGTCAAACCAAACTCACATTTTGACAGCTTAGCAAACAAAGATTGATCATGCAAAATTTTTAATACCTCTTCTAGATGATGCAAATGTTCCTTCCAAGTTTAACTGTAAATAAGAATGTCATCAAAGAAAACTAGTACAAACTTACGAAGTTTGTACTCCACTTTTATGGGGAATTACTCCACTTCACCCATTCGAATACTTGGGCTCATGATATGTCACTTGACACCTCTTCACCTTTCAAGAACATTCCATTACTCATAATTTCGAATTTGGGGTTAAGTCATGACATGTGCAAGGAAGACTCTAGCCACTCAAGGTCTCCATGAACCTTCAAATGTCGTTATGAAGCAATGCCGCTTTATTTTCTCCATATTGATTATTTGTATGACCCAATTTAATGTGTAAATGACAAACTAAGGTTCTCTTGGGTCCCATAGCTTCCTTATTGCAAGATTTAATGCCTCCTCTCCAACCTAGGGAACTAGTAGGTGGGTGAAACATTGTCAACTAGAAGTCTCATTGGGATGGGGACATGACAGAGAGGGTTTCCCATGTTGACAAGTTGATGATGATTGTGCATAGTTTGATGACAGTACCATGAGCTTTGTATTCTGTGATTGACTTGATCTTATGTGGAGATGTGATTGCCTTTGTAGGATATCCTAGAGAGCTCATAATGTTGGCCCATGATGTTGACTTGGAGGGTGATGGAGTTGTGCAAGTTGTTGTTGCTCTAGGGAGATATTCCTTCATATTCATAGATTGTCATTATTCATTAGATGATCAAGATGTTGTAATAGCATGGTTGACATTGCAGATGATAGCGGTTGATTTTGGGAATGTAGCCAGTATTGATTTATAGAGAAGAATTTGGTGGAGATGCAAAGGGAGTTAATAGGTGTCGATGTGAACATTTTGATCGTAAAGAGGTAGTGTTAGATTTTTTGGCTACACCAAAAGTATTTACACCATGTTTGGGGGCGCTTCATGAGATTTGGGGTACATGGTGTATATTCAAGCCTTTAATGGTTTGAGATGGATTTTAGCATGAGAGATGGTTTGTGATAGATATGCACAATTAAGATAGCTTTTTTCAATGGATGCTTGACCTTAATTAATTGTAGCCTTAGTGTTTTTGCCTTATGTGTTGGCGATCTCTTGGTAGTTTGGTGGACTCCCTCCATGAATGGCCACATGGAGGAGCCCTTTGTTTAGATAGTGCCCTTTTGGGGATGAGAAGTTTTTTTCATCATGGAGAGATTCTAGCCCTAGATGGCATGTACTAACTTGGATCCCTATTTGGAGGATTGGAGATGGCTTGGGGATGCTTGGGGCTTTGATAATGTTCTTGTAGGGGGTAGTTGAACCATTGGAGTACATTGCTTAGGATGATTGTTGGAATCAATGGAGGCTTGTGATGGAGGCATGTGGATTTACCTTGTGTAGCCACATCATCTAGGAGCCCTTATTGTGTATGACATCACCTTGGAGCATGACACATGTACTTTAGAGTGGACGTCTCACTTGTGTTGACCTATAAGGCTCATATAGGTTTCTTGTAAGGGCTTATGCCCACATAGTGTTGTGGGCCTCCTTGACCCCTCATATAAGTAGAGGAAGGAGAGAGTCTTTCCAATCATATCATCATTGTACTCTTTTCTTTGTTCTTAGCTTCTTGAAGGAAGTCACAAGGGTTCCCATTGAACCCTAGGAGGAGTTATGAAGTCTAGGGGAGACATCTTTGTTGGTGCTTGATTCCTGTGACTAGGGTTTTCTCTTGTCAAGAAGACGTTGGAGATGATCATTTCAGTTGTGCTCATTCTTACTCACTCTTGTATAGAGACGTGACCTAAAAGATGGGTGCACTTGTCCTCTCTTTTTGTTGGAGTCTTCACTTGTACTTGGTTTCTCTCTCTCTCTCTTGAGCCACCATGGTTTCTTGGTCTTCTTGGAAATTTTTGGAGCATCTTGGAGTTCTAGGGTTAGGATTTTACCTTTGGATATTAAACATTAGGGTCTTGAGAGAAAACCCTATAATGGATTGGTGAAGAAGAGAAGAGAAGGATGTCTTGCCTTGGAGAGATTCCTGCACATAGGACTCTAGGAGCTTCTTGGTTGACCTAGGGTTTGTTATTTACCCTTGCCAAGGATTTTTGGTTAGTTGGAGTTTTTGTACTAGCCTTGAGGGAAGGCTATGGTATGCACTTGTACTTCATTTTGAGCATATTAATGATGTTTCTAGCAATGCCCCCCCAAGTTTTCGGGACGTAGGGATGTAGGAGCGAGGAAACACGTAAACGACATATGCAGAAGTACCCCCCCAAATTTTAGGAAATGTCGAAGGGTACATCGGGGTCTTCAACATAGGAGACCCAACCAGGAATACTACCAAATTTATATCAAAATACATAAAAATTGAAGGTTGGAGCAAGTCATTAAAGTCTTAAATTTTATAATCGAAAGATTAATACAAGTTAACAACATACATCAAGTGAAATAAAGTGAAATACAACCACACATAAGCTATAGCTGATAAAACAAATTCAGAAATACAACCATATTGGACAGCGAAATGAAATCGAGGATACTGAGAAGGAAAATAGTGGACGGCGTGACCCTTTATCGTTTAAGTTTTTATGATTTTTTTAATATTTTGGTAAAAAATCGTTAAAAGGAAATGTGGGGACGTCAATTTTAGGAGGGAAACATTTCTCTTTCGTGTTTCCTTGAGTTTCCTTCAAACGGGGACATGGGAGGATGTTTCCAATGGAGTTTCGAAGTTTTCAAGACGCGCGGGGCATGGAAAAGTGTTTCCTACTTTTGGGGACATGTATCCATGTAACACTGGTTTCTAGCAGTCCATATCTTGTACACTTTTTGGATTTGAATTTCAACTATATATGTTCTTTATGCATTGTTATTTATAGTTATTTATGTCTTGCTGGTTTGACATAAGCAAAGGGTCAACTTGTTAAGTGTATTAAATAAGGAAAATAAGGGGATGAGTTTACTTCTGTAAAAATACATTTTTAGATCTGGTTATTGGTTGATAAGTTGCTCTAGAATGGCCTGAAACTTATCTCATTGGTTGGTATTTTTTTCCCTTGATTTGCCAAGAAGTGTGGGCTTGTTTGAAGTGATTTATTGTGGTCTCTCTGCTGCTGTTTTATACTCTAATTTACAGCAATCCTAAGGTTGAGAATTCTAGGGCTAAGATTTGAGAAACCTTCTACGAAAAAGGTGAAATTTCATTTTGTATTAATTGCTCGATTCCATGAAATTTCATTTTGTTTTAGTGTAATAAGAGACTATTTAATGACTAGATGATAGAGTTTTCTTCTATGCTATCTCTAGTGATCAATAGCATACGAGTAAATACTTTGAAGAGATCCTTTGTAGAATCAAAGTCTATTCAAAGGCTAGGAGTTATTCCCTCCTCTTTCAGGCCACAATAATGAAATTCCAATTGACTATAGTCTCGGGTCTCACAATAAGAAAACTACGTTCCTCTCCCTTGGTTGAGTGTCTAAAGACCCACTTTATTATCTCTCTAGTTGTCGACATAATACGAGCATGAGGTTGAGGAAGTAAGATTAAAGTGCCTTAAAAGAGATCCATTGTATGTTAACTTTTAAGAGCCTATCTTAGAACTTAAGTGCCTATTTTTTATTTATGTTATTTGTAGTTATCAACATGATATAAGCTCTCGAGGAAAAACAAAGTGCCTTAAAAGAGAATCATCTTAAGATTTTGAGACTACTTAACAACCTTTTTGTTGAGTTACTTATGCTTATTTTCTTGGTTGGCTTTAAAGTTTATGCTATCTCCATTTATTGACATGGTAAGAGTCAATTCTTTATAGAGAACCTTCGTTGAATTAGAGTCTATTAAAAGACCATCAAGTGTTCTCTTCCACAATAAAGAAACATAATTCCTCTCTATGGTGGTCATTACAAGCAACCAAAATTCCTTGATCTCCATATGGTTATTCCCTCTCTCTTTGTTTATTAAAGAGCAGTTCCACACCTCTCCCTCACGATTAAAGTTCCTCTTTCCTTATTTAAAGAATCGAGTGGCTTTGAACCAAAGATAACATTTAAGAAACAAATATAAATAGTTTGTTATAGAAACATTTATCTATTATTTACCTATTACCCTTTGGCCAAGCAACTAAAGTTCCTTTGAGTAACTAGATTCCCTTTTCCTTTTGTCAAGTGTCTTTGCACATTTAATCTAGCAATTGAATGTACCTTTCTCAGATAGAAGTCACTTCATTCGTTGACTATTCATTCGTTGACTATACCTCTCTTAGATAAAAGTCACTTCATTCCTCCCTACTATACTATTGTTAATCAAGTAACTAACAATTCCTCGATCTCCCTATGTTCAATTAACTAAAAGTTCCTTAAATCTCCCTATGGTCAATCAAGCATCTTCACTCCTCTCTTGTTGGTTGAGTCTTTTTTTAAATACCCTTGATCTTGCTATGGTCAATCGAGTAACTAAAAGTTCCTCAATCTTTTTATGGTCAATCAATCTATTCTATTCCTCTCCCGTTGGTCATGTGTGTTTTTAAATACATTAATCAATGAATTGAATTAGTAAAGGTTCCTTGATCCCCTATAGTCATTCAAGCAACTCCGTTCCTCTGTCGTTGGTTGAGTTTGTTTTTAAATGCCCTCATTCTCCCTATGTTCAATCAATTAACTAAAAGTTCCTCAGTTTTCCAATGTTCAATAGAGTGACTCCATTCTTCTCCCTATTGATTAATGGTAATGAGTGGTTGAGCAACTTTGTTATTTTTTTTTCCTTTGTTCACTTTAGTAACTAAAAGTTCCTTTGCCATTGACAAATTGTTTTACCTTCGTTATACTTATCTTTTTGGCTCTAATTATTGTCATTATACAAGTTCGTGGCCAAGGAAATTTGAATAAAGTGCCTTACATAGCCTTATATATTCTCTTGGACATCATAGAATTGCAATGTTCCCCCAAGTTTCCGGGATGCGGGAGCGAGTGAGCGAGGAAACGCACATTGGGGACGTGTGGAGACCACCCCCAAATTTTAGCAAAATTCGAGGGGGACAGGGGGGCGTCTAGTTCTTACTAAAAATTAATATTATAAATTATTAAATGCCAACAATAACAATTCAATGATTAATCCCAAGTAAACTACTAAAAGTAAATAATAAATATTAAATACTAAGTTTATCATTGTGCAATGTTAATCAGAATATAGCGAAATAATAATACAAACATGTTATACAATTCATCATGATAATTTTCAAATTTGTTATTTGAATCTTGATATTCATATTTCTAATTTCAGTCATTATAATTGAAGACTTGAATCAATGATATTGCATGCTAAAATAGTGAAATAGTAAATTACTAAAGACTAAGCCTGAAATAGAGACTATACAACAATTAAAATGAAAATTTTATTTTTTTAAACTGAAATTGGGAAAATCATGGGGGGCGTCTAGGAGCCCCTCAGTTTATGGAGGGGGCATGTGGGAGGCCCCCTTCACCAGAGCGTGCTGCAGAACAGGGGGACGCGCCCCCTTGTGAGTTTCCGAGAGTTTTCTGATTTTGGGGACGCTGGGAAACGTTTCCCAAGGAGCCCCCGAGCCCTCGGGGCACAGGGGGCGAGGGGGGCGCGCCCCCGATTGCCTTTAATGGAGTTATTTTCTCTTCATGCTATCTCAAGTTATTGACATGATACAAGTCATAAAAAAGATCCATCGTATATTAAGAACCCATAAAGGTCTTTTTATGGAGTTATTTATTTTCTCTGCTATATACTCTCTCTAGTTACGGACGTGATATGAGCTTGTGAGGGAAAATGAAGTGCCTTACAATGATAGTGGCCCATCGTATGGCTCATTAACTTGACTTGCTATGTGATTGTTAGGTTGTGGGGCTTGGGCAAGTTCACGAACAAAGTTGCCAATCCATGAGATGGTAAGGTCTTGATCTTAAGTGTAATAAAGCTAACTCAGGTTTTGAGGGGAATAAATAAAAGTTAAAAAGTATGGACTGTATTTCTTCCCCTCAAAGAGTGTAGTGAAGGCCTAGGCATAGCACACGTAGCAGAGTACCTGGTTGGTTTGTTGGTTGTATTGGTGAGAGGCAAGGGGAAAGGATGGGAAGGAAGAGGTACAATAAGCTGAATTTGTGTAAATCGGGTAAGTAATTTGTGTAGAAAGTGTCACATTTTGTAGTCTCCCCTTTGTACCCTTTGATGCTTTGGAGGTTATCCTAGAATGCATTATCGATATATGATTATTCTGAATTGATCTATGCATCGTCTTTAAGATTGGTTGACAACTTACCAATCGATCAATCTGCCTTCATGCAGGGGGCATGCATAAAATTTATTTGTCTGGACATTTTTGATCTTGGGCTGACAAATTAATTAACAACTCTTCCTATTTTAAAGTTTTCAATTTTAATATTTGAATAAAAATTTAACCTTTAAATCTAAGTAACATATTTAATATTTAATACTTCAAAAAAGAACACACATTTATGTTGAAATATCGTAACTTCGAAGAATATTCTATATGTATCTTTTGTGGTCCTCGATGGTCCTACCGGGAGAACCACTTGTATTATCTTGTACCCCGATGCTTCTAATCGGAAGAACTAATAAGAGTCATGAGGTTGTCCCCTCTAATTGTAAAGGTGGGTCATTAGCAACCCAGTGTGGTTACTTGAGCCTACATGTGTAACTCGAGCCTACATGATTAACTCGAGCCTACATGTCGGATGAGTTTATTGAAGTGAACGGATGAATATAAATAGAGGTGTAGCTCTCCTCATTTGGACACACACTCTCACTTGTGTAGCGCATTAGTTGGAAAGAGAAGTAGTTGGAGAAGGAGGAGGATCAGGCTTTGATCTCCTTGCTAGTTTTATCTTTTATCTTTTTGGGGCATCTATATTGAGGAAGCTTTTGCTGGGTTTTTCCCTTTAGGGTTTTCCCAGGATAAATCTTTGTGTTCCTTTTGTATGGTTGTGCTTGTCTATCTTTCAGTGATCCTGTTTATATGCTTTTGTTATGAAAAATGAAATGAAATACTGATGTCTTTGCTAAGCATATGAAAATTTAACATGGTATCAGAGCCACCCTGAAAAGAAGACATTGTGCAGCTACAGAATCTAGGGCTTCTTACTTTTTGGTTCTCTCTCCACAATCAATCAGCAAAAGAAGGCTAGGCTGACTCTCCATTGAAGGGCGCATCTTACTGTCGAAGCGGAATTCGATTCCGAGCATTTTCAGTTTTCCGTGTGGGAAATTAGGGCTTCTTGCAGAAGAAGAATTTTTGAATGAGCCCAGCATAGGATTTCTCTCCTCATCAAAATCGAAGTTTAGAGACCTGGATCAAGATTTTTGGTTGGGTGAAACTCCAGGAAAGTCAAACCCTAGTTTGACCCGGAGCTAGAAAAACCCTAAATACTAAAACTGCTAGGTTTTGGTATATTTTCTATATCCCAATATTGGCGAAGGTTCAAGAGTTGAAAATTGCAGAGACCGAAGATAAAATCCTGATGAACACTGTGTCCAAAATTCAGCCTCAGATTCGCTATATTCTAGGAGATATGATCCCTCCAAGTTAGGGTTCCAGCCTCTTCCAGAATTCATCCCTAAACAGGACACTTAGGGAAAATTGCTATAGCTTGGGCTACAGAGGTCCAAATGGAATTATTGAAGATGTTCCAGAAAGAGAACGGACTGTACTTTCTATGGTCCGAATTTCAGAACCTGAAGATGAACCAGTGACATGTGGCATGCCGTACAACTTCACTGTTCTGAACAGTCCTGTAACAGGTCACCTTGGGAAAATGATCATAAATCCAAATTGGTGAAACCAACTCTGATGAAACCTGTGGTTTTGGATCAAGGACATGCGAGGTTACCTCAGTGCGAAATTTCAGACACAGAGGAGCAGTAATTTCAGAGATATCACAGAAACAGTAACAGGCATTTCTGCAGAAGAAATTGGAAAACTAGGGCTTCCTGTTCCAAGAGCTTCCCTCCACTGTTTTCAAAAAAGGAGTACATTGGACAGCTCCATTTGAAGAGATCTATCTTTCTATCCAATCAGATCTGAAAGATTCCAAGTTTTGAAAATTAGGGTTTCTCTGACAAACCTTAGATCAGCCAGCTCCAGAAGCAGGGCGGACACCTCAAATCGGTAAGATCTATTCTTTTGCTATTTGCATTTGAGGTTCTCATTTCAAAGTGATCTATCACATCAGTTTGATGATAAGCTTGGTGAAGTTGAAAACTTCCAAGCATGAAAGTATTTGATCTCTCTGAAGAAAATGAATTGGACACCTACATGAGTAGAGAGGTTCCAGTTCTAGAGGGAGATGAGCCTCAAAGCCTTACATAAGAAGAACTTGATCAAGGCCAAGAAGATCACTGTTGATTCAATCACGGATCAACTTGTACCACAAGTGTCTTCCCTAAAGACACCAAAGATGTTTGATTTCTTGATCAAGCTATTTGAAGATAAGAACATAATTCAGAAGATGGATTTGAGAAAACAGTTGAAGAATGTGAAGATCCAGAATGCATAACATCTTGAAGCAGTAGAAGAAGAAGCAGAGAATGCAAAAGTGGTGATAGCCACCTTGAATGGCCTCCCATGATCATGGGATTCATTCATGCGAGGAATGTGTGCCAGAAGAAAGTGATTTCTTTCAGTTGACTTTGGGAAGAAGAAGAAGCTCGTCTCATAAGAAGAGAAGAAGAAAGATGGGAGCAAATTGAAGATCAAGCTATCACCATTCAAAGAAGATCTCTCAAGCGATGAGGAATATGAAGAACTCAATTCTTGACGAACCTCTTATCCATCTTATCATTTGGATAAGAAATGATGTTAAAGGAGAATGATCAAGATGGAGTCTACCCACGAAACAAATAAAAGATAAGTATTCAATTATCATTTCATGATATTGTTTTACATTTGATTATATTCAGTTGATGTGTTATGCATGATAGATTGTTTGCATTAATGACTGTATTCTACTAATATGCATGTGATGGGCAAGTAGCTCATGGTGCTATACAACTCTCCATTGCTACTTATCAAACCTCTTTGCTGACATATTGGATTAGTCTAGAAAGTTTCTGTGAGATATGGATGAATGTTGTATTGGCTAAACAGTTGCATGATGCATAAGAATTTGTCGTTATGCATATGATTTATGAAATAGTTCTAACCATGCAACTGGTGCATTTGAATTGTAGGAAAGGTCCTATACAACCTCCTACAAGAAAAGAAGGATGAGACTTGTTCCAAAGAACAAGTGATGACAATTCGATAAACATGAATCTGAAGCTCCCAGGGTCAGAGACACCATGACGGAAGAAAGAGCTTCAAAGAGCGGTAGATCCACCTCGAAGGATGAAGACTACCATGGGTATGAGAGATAACTCAAGATGAAGAAAAGAATGCTATGAAAGAAGCTATGATCAAAGAATAATAGTTGATCATGGGGAATGATGTATATGATATGATTTCGAGACATAACGGAAAGTGTGTAGTATCCTCCATATGGATATACAAGAGCAAGTGTACAAAGCAAGGTTCGTGATTTGCCTCAAAAAGAATAGACTATGACATGACATACTCTATTGTCCAGTATATATCAAGCATAGAACCACCTGTACATAATGAAGAAGGAAGATAATAGTCCACTTCAGGGGGAGTGACTACAGAAGATATCTGAGTTCGACACGGTACGACATGATGGATGGCTTCCTGATGGATCGAGACTTTTGGGTTCCAACCTTCAAAGTTGAATGCATAAGACTAGGATATGTTGATGATATGACAAGATGAACTCATGGAAGATGTTATGATAAAATAATACTAGAATGATGTTTGGGATATAGTACTCAAACCAGAAAGCAAGAATGTGGTATCTTACAAATGGATTTTCAAGATAAAATATGTCGCTGATAGAAGTAAGGAAAGACTTGTGGCTAGAGGTTTCTATAAGAAAGAGGGAATTAATTCTGAAGAGACACTTACTCCAGGAAGCAAGGTACACTTCCTTCAGAACTATGATGGTAGTTGCTTCCATGATGAAGTAAAGACAATCCTTCCTTAATGGTATGATTGGGGAAGAGTTTTACATTGAAAGGATTTGAAGTTGAAGACAGATGGACTCATATATGTAAGTTGATGAAGGCCCTCTATGTCATGAAGCAAGCTCCCAGAGCTTGGTATGGAAGGATAGACAGTTTCCTCTCAATTATGGGCTTTACCAAGAGTAACGTTGATCCTAACCTTTATCTCAAGGTTGTAGAAGATGAACTTGTCTTCTTGTTATTATATGTGGATGACTTATTCTTGACAGGGAAGGAGAAACAGATCATGGAAAGCAAGAAGAAACTAGCAGAAGAATTTGAGATGAAAGACCTTGGGTTAATGCACTATTTCCTAGGTCTGGAAATATGACAAAGTTCAGAAGAAATCTTTCTCAACCAAGGAAAGTATGCGGTAGAGATATTGAAGAGATTCAATATGTTGGAATGCAAATCCATGGCCACACCCATGGAATCCAACCTGAAGCTGTTAGCTGATGACTCATCAGAGTTAGTGGATGTGACTCATTACAGACAGATCATTGGGTCATTAATGTATTGAACAAATTCTAGACCAGACATTTGTTTTGCTGTGAACACCTTAAGTCAATATCTTGTTCAACCAAGACGGGTTCACCTAGCAACCGCAAAACATGTGATGAGATATCTGAAGGGGACTATAGACTTTGGTCTATACTATGATGGTAGCCATGAGTATAGATTATATGGCTACACAGATGCAGATTGGGATGGAAGTATCTCAGACAGGAAAAGCACATTAGGTAGATGCTTTTGTTTGGGGTCTGCTATGAGTTCATGGTTTAGCAGGAAACAGTCCGGTGTTTCTCGTAGCACGGCGG